>CM053786.1:7972500-8240000 GCA_028749045.1 Cupressus sempervirens
CAGAATTTGATTGTGCTTTAAAGAAGCAATTCTACCCCCTATGCCATATGCAATAGTTATTGATGAACTAGAAACATTTTAGGCAAGTGAAAGGTCAAACTATCTAGGAGCACACCCATGAGTTTCATAAAGAGGCTATTTCTATAAATGTCCCATTGTATACCCAGGACACTTTACTCAAGTATATAGGTGGTCTTCACTCTTACCTAAGGAATTCTATTCTTATCCTAAATCCTTGTAATTTGGATGAAGTATGTGTCCAGGGAACACATTTAGAGTCAAGAGGTCAGGGCACTTTCATTGATAAATCTAATAAAAAGCCATCTAAGTCTGAGAAAAAGACCAAAGGAAAAGGGAAGGGTAAAAAGATAGCTATAGTAAAGAAAGAGGTTGAGAAAGCCACATGCTCACATTGCAAGAAAGAAGGGCATGATGATTCCAAGTATTGGAAGCTACATCGTGAAAAGAGGCCAAAGTGATTTGGTGGAACTAAAGGCAAACAAAAGATTGTTGCTTTAGTCCAACAGGATCTTGGATTTGACTCTGGAGATGAAACAAAATTGTTGTCACTAGGATCCAAGGTAAGGGAAAAGGTATATTTCTCTCATTAGCTACAAATTCTTCTAGCATAATTGCAAGTACAAGTAGAAAATCTTCTCCTAGGAATGATAAGCAAAGGAATGAATTATTTCACATCTGAGTTGTTATCAAGCATACTAAGGTCAATAAATTATTTGATATGGGTTATCAAGTTAATTTGATATCTAAGGAACTTGTTAAAAAGCTAAATTTGACTACAACATGTCATCCAAAACCATATCCTCTTGGATGGGTTTGTGATGATGCACAGTTACAAGTAACTAAGCAATGTAAGTTAAGATTTTCTATCACTACAAACTTTTTAGATGAAGTAGAAGCTGATGTAGTCCCTCTAGATATTGTGGTCTTGTACTTGGGAGTCCCTATGTAGCAAATATCATTAGATAAGAATTGCAGAAAATGATTTTTGGAAAACTGCTTTTAAGATAAAACAAGGACTTTATGACTGGTTGGTTATGCCATTCAGGCTTTGTAATGAACTAGATACATTCATGAGAGTCATGAATGATGTCTTTCATCCTTTTATTGATGATTTTTTCATAGTCTATTTAGATGATATTCTTGTATTCAGTAAGTCTTGAGATGATTATGTAATTCATGTAAAGAAAGTATTGATATACCAAGAAAAGAATAACTATATGTAAATATGTCTAAATGTGAATTTTCTAAGACATCCTTAGTGTACTTAGGCTATGTTGTAGGAGATGGACAATTGAAAGTAGACCCTACAAAGGTTGAATGTATTGTAAAATGGCCTTAGCCAAGTACAATTACAATAGTTAGGAGTTTCCTAGGTGCAATCTAGTACTGGAGGTAGTTCATTACAAAATTCTCTTATATTGTATCACTATTGCATGCACTGACCAGTACCAAGGCAACCTTTTAGTGGGGAGATCCACACCAAAATGCTTTCGACACTTTGAAGGAAAAGTTGAGCACTGCACAAGTTCTAGTTTTACCAAATTTACATCAACTATTTGAGATTGAGACAGATGTGAGCGGGTTTTCCATGAGAGTTGTACTCATGCAAGGAGCATTAATCTAGGGTAAACATGTGGAAGAGAAAGATTACTATGTGCAAGATAACTTATTATATCACTTGGGGAAATTATGCATTCCTAAAGATGAACAAGCATGGTTGATCCATGAAGCACATACCTCTCTAATTGCAGGACATTTTGGGGTAAGTAAGACATTGGTTCAATTGCATAAATATTTTTACTGGCCTCATATCCAAGAAATTTTTACTAAGTATATAAAAGGATGTGTAATGTGTGCAACTAGCAAACCAAGTAATAGAAAATTTGGTTTGTACACACCATTACCTATACAATCCTATCCATGGGAAAGTGTGTCTATGGACTTTGTGGGAGGTTTACCTATGTCTAGGAAGCATCATGATTATTTATATGTAGTCATTGATCAATTCAACAAAATGTGTATTTTAATGCCTTCTAAAAAATAGGTCACTACTGAACTGACAACATATATGTACTTTCAAAATGTATGGGTTTATTTTGGGTTACCCACTTCCATTGTATCAGATCAAGATTCTTGATTCTTAGGGGAATTTTAGTCATCTTTTTGGGGACTCATGGACACCAAGTTGAAGAAGAGTACAACCTTGCATCCATAGACCGATGGACAGACAAAGGTAGTAAACAGGATAGTTGTTCATTTACTTAGAGGTTACTACAGCAAGCATCCTAAGTTGTGGGATGAAAGTCTTCACTAGGTGCAACATTCTTACAACCATGTGGAACACTCTTCTACAAAGAGGTCTCCTTTTGAGACTTGTTTTAGTTATTTTCCTAAAATGCCAATGGATTTTGCTTTTGGGAAGGATGACATCATTGATGGATGCCATGATGTAGAAAGGGCTTTAAAGTTAATCCAAAAGGTCCAAGTAATCCATCAGGCAGTAGAAGCATAGTTGGAGTAGAGCCAAGCAAAATATAAGGCTTTCCATGATAAGCATCACATCGATCACCATTTCCAAGTTGGTGACAAAGTTTGGTTACATATCGGCAAGGAAAGAATGTAAGGTGAAGGAAGGAAGCTCACACCTATCAGGTATGGTCCTTTTGAGATCTTGGAAAAGATTGGTACCAATGCTTTCTGCCTTAATCTTCCTCTATACATGCAAATTTACTCAGTTGTTAATGTTGAGAATCTAAAGTTGTATGTGCCTCCAATGATCTTGGATGAAGACACACACATTTAGATTCCATTTATTGATGATCTTTCACTAGAGTATATGTTAGAATTGCTAGAAGATCTTATCCTAGATAGGAATCTCAGAACTTCCTAGAGAGGACCAACTAAATGCCTTCGAGTGGGATTGAAGGGGATGCATCCAAGAAATGCAAGATGGATGGAGATTGGCAAAGTGAGGGAACTATACCCTCACCTACTTTCCATGTAATCCAAAATTTTAGAGGTCTATAAGCTCTTCAGTGAGGATGATTGATCCAGAGGATATTTTAATAAAAAATTGAAGTATCTCTAAAACTCCAATAATCAGTACCATGTTAAAGTTCTCAAAAGACTAGACCCAATGCAATTTGAACAAGAAAAAATGAAGTCTTTATGCAAAATTTATGGCCAGTTAAAGGTTGGTCAAACCTTGATCTAGAGGTCATCAGATTGGAAAAATTTCAAACTCTCTGGATTTGGTCAAAGTCAACATCATATCAAAGGTCTTTTTGAGAGCTTTTTGATGATGTTTGTTTCATTGAAAATGGAGCCCTTACGTGAATAATGTACCAAATTGAAGTTTGAGATGATGACGTGGAAAAAAATATAATAAAAATTAAAAAATATATATATCTATATATAAAAGCTGCAGTAAAAGTATGTTGGTGGCTAGCAGGGTCGAAGATGTGACCACCAGACTCCAAAACTCGATCAGTAGCCATTGAGCCACTGACTATCTTCAAACATGCACCAACACAGTTATTACTTAACCTGTTGATGCTAAAAATTGGGGAAAAAGGGGGCCACCGGTGGGGTTGGAACCCCCAATCAACACTCGATTAAATTTTTTAATTGCCAATGCACCATTTGGGGGATTTGAGATATAGGTATGGAATTTAACTTGAAAACTTACCCACCTAACCTTATTTAAAATAAGGTTATTTATTACTTGTTACCCCAAAAATGACATAAGCCAAATATAAAAATGCCTAAAGAGGGTTATTTCAAATATGAATCAGTTAAAGGGCCTATTTTTGAAAATTTTTGTTGTAGCCTTATTTTGGCTTTTTTTTTGTATAGAAAGGGGGGTTAGGGGCCTTTCTAGAGGAGGGAGATGATTTAGAAATTTTGAAAGATGGAGATTTTTCTATGAGGACATTTTTTCAGTCTCATACATTAGAGTGATGATGTTGTACTTTTGAGGGAGTTATTTCTAATACTATAGTTGATTTTGGAATTAATTAGATTGGCCCCCCTATTGGTTTAGGACCTGAAGACGTAGTTCATACTAGAAAAACTCCACTCAAGATCAAATGTGTTGTGTCCCTATCTCTCATTTCTCGCTCTATCATTTAATTTTGTGTTGTTCTTTCTTTACAATTATATTAATTTGATTCATTAAAAGCTTTAAATTAACTTTGTGTAATCGGTTAGCATTTCTTTATAATAATCTAGATCCTAGCAATCAGATCATGCATGAGCTCTGAGATATGCCCCATCAAAGATCACTGCCCTATGGCATTTAGTGACTCTTAAGGACATTTTTGTTCAGCATGCCCGAGAATGTTCGAGTGCTCAACAAGATGGGTCAAGCTTGGGGCTAGGGTTTACTCAGCCACCTGGAGCTAATAGAATAGATAGTTTGATCCCATGACAAATGGTGAGAGAGATATGAGAAGAATATGTATTACTAGGTCACTTTGTGCAAGATATGAGCGAAATATGCTAATTAGGAAAAATTGGGTCTTTTTGAGTTTTTGGTCAAGATAGCCTAGGATTAGGTGTTTTTACTTATTTTAATAGTTTGGAACCTTTTCCTTGTCTTAGAAGTTAAATCTAGTGAATTTTGGAAAACTTACACTTTTTGTGCAAAATTACAAAAGTTGTAAAAGTTTCTTAAAAATGCAAATCTAACTGGAAACCTTTTAACCTTTGAAAAAATGTTTCCCATGCTCATATACCTAAGCATGGATAGTTACAACTTTCAAAAGTAAAAATTGCAAAAGTTGCTCAAGAAACTTTTTGAGCAACATTGCAACTTTTGGGCAATATTTCCTCTTTATATATTGAGGGAAAATGGGTGCATCTAGGACCCTAGTTAAAATTCCTAGAACCTATTAGGTAACCAAATACCTTAGTTTCCCATGAATAATGAAAGGAAATCAATAAGAAATTGGCTACCAGCTAGAAAATTTTTAGATAGAGAAGTAACAAGTGCTATAGAATTATCCATGGAGCATTGTGAAGTGAAGACTCAAATTGACTCATTAGTAGGCAAATAATCTAGTCATACACTTCATTCTAGCACCACAGATGTTTCAATTTGAAATGCGTATTCACTGATGGCCTTGCATTTACAGGACTCGGGAAGCCAAGATACTCAAGATAGGAATGATCCCTCAAAGTTCTCATCAAAATATATTAATGATTTTAATAGAAAAACATAAATCTCATTTACACCTTTAAATGGAGACTTGAGTTTAAATGGACATTGTCAGTTCCCAAACATGTCCTAGTTAAGTAGATTACTAGTGCAGGAGCACCCATTCTAGACTCATCAAAGAAGGCACCTAAGGATCCTAGATAGTTCACTTAGGATAGGTTGTGATGTAGCAGTGCATGGTGGAAGCTTCTAAAAGGCAAGCCACTAGGTAAATAGACAAGGTTGGAATCCTTCAAATTTTCCAAAAAGATGGTTTAGTGCTAGGACACTTATCACAAGCATCAATAATGAACTTATCAAAACCAAAAAAAGGTAGGGAACCTAATCACTAGGTTTTCCTAAGTTCAAAAGCACTAAAACTTAAGGATTCTCCAAAAACCTAATAATAGAATTGATTTAGAGAGCACAACTAAGAAGCCTCAAAGGGGCTTCCCACTCTTGAAATCAACTAGTTGACTATCGAATCTTTAACCTTATTACAAGGTTTTAGCACACTCCAATCCTCCAATGGATCAAAGAAACACACTCTCCAACTTCACCAAAAATCCAAGGACAAAGAACCAAACTTGCCCACTTTATGGGTTTTGCACCGATCTCCCACAACTAGGTTAATACTAGGAAAACACCCTAGAAGTTTGTCCCAAGGGTTCTAAGAGGTTAAATTATCTTAGGTAACTTATTTATCATAGACTACACCATTATTTTGAATCATATACTTGCACAAAACCTCATACCCCAATTTGGCCTAGTAGCCCTATGAGCCCCTTTTAGCCCACCTGAAATGGTTTTTGGGATCTAACTTCACAAATTTTCAAACAAGACCCAAAAAAAATTAAGTCTTTGAATACCCTTTTCAAAGTTACTTTAAACCCTAAAGCATCAAGTTCTAGGTCCACTCTAGCATTCCCTTTCCTTCACAAAGAAACATAGTCCTAAGTGATTAAGTTAGGCTTGGTTTGCAAAGCAACTAGTAGGAAATGGAGTTTTGGAAATGAAATAAAAAATTAGAAAGGTTAAAAAACACTTAAATAATTTATTTCCAAATGCTTATCCCTTCACCAATTCTCAAACTCCTTCCATTCGCAAATCAACATGCTACAAGAGGTCAAATTCTTCACAGTACTTGACCTAAGGCTTGATTGGAAAAATCACAAAACACACCCTCCAATCTTGAAACCATAGAATATTCAAAAGGACCCTATTAACTACCATTTTCCAAGTGGCCATGAAATTTCAACCAAAAAATTGTAGTTAGAGGCCCATTTTTTTTGTGTGCACCAAAATGTTATCCTAAAAACCTAGTTTCACTAAAAATGCAATAACTTGAGTTAGAAAACATGTAGAATGATGATACTAGAAGAAAAAGAAAGCCAAATCAAAGCTATATCTCAAAAATCCATCATATCTAGTTTTAAATTCAATATTTTTCATGCAACGTGCAAGCCACTGTAAAAATGACTCCAAAATTGAATTTCTTTCTTTGCAACTTCTTCCAATCTGTACATTAATGCCCCCTAGACCTCAAAAAATGAGGTGTGTGTGTGTGTGTGTGTGTGTTTGTGTGTGTGTGTATCTTATGTCTATTTTAATGGTTATGACCAATATTTTTAATAGTTATAACCCTTTTCCCACTAAGTTGCAAATTTGAACAACTTTTACAACTTCAACAATGCAACTTTGCACAAAAAGTGTAATTTTTATATTTTTCACTTGATTCCACTTCTAGGACTTGGAAAAGGTTCCAACATACCTAAAACAAAATAAAAACAACTAATCCTAAAATTTCTTGACCAAAAACATTAAAATCCTGAATTTTCCTAATGAGAAACTTTTGCTTATAAATTGCATAATGTGCCTTATGCATACAAATAGGTGTCTTTCTTTGATAACCGTGGACTTCTCATCCAAGGTTTTTTTATTGTAGCCTAAGTAGGTGTAAAAAACATGAAAACCAAAATATAAACCAAGTGCCTTGGTGCTCTACACTAGGAACATAACCCTAAACATGAACAAAAAGACAACAATGACCATGGAATGGAATACAAACACACCTTGGACCTATTAAGGTCTATATATAGTAGATAAAGTGATTATGTTGTGTCCAAAAAACACTGATATATAGTTACAATAGTTTTCCATTGAAAAGGCTAGTAGCCCTTCAAACTATAAATTGAACATAATATTGAAAAACCCCACATGAAGACACAATTTAAAGTAAGATTAAAAAATCCTTTTAGGACATATAAAACAAATGTAAACTTCATAAACTAGAAGAGACTAGAAGCCATTGCTGTAACAACATTTGGAAAGTGTTGATATGCCTAATTAGGCTACAGTTACACTATAGGTACCCTTTCATATGTGTCAATCTGCAAAACAATTATTGGAAGATCTAGGGGCATGTGAAACAAGTCCAAATACAAAGTTATGTAACTTGGATCACTCTAGAGAAAAAGCTATAGTGACTATGGTGAAATGTTGAATGGTTCATGTATGGAGCCATACACCTAGGATATGGTGGCAAAATTCATTCCTTGCTTGGCCATCTATAAAACCTACAAAATCATGAAGTAGACTAATAGGGCTTGCATTCCACTAAGGGGAATCAAACTCCCATGGTGGAAAGTGCCAAAACAATAAGGTCCTAGGTGAAACCTTTGGTTTAATGCTAATTTCTAGGCACCTTTAGTAAAACTTGAATAACTTGCAAATTACAAAGGATCGAAACTTGAAACCAAATGAAATTCAAAGGTAACTCACCCCTCTAACTCCAGGGGTCACTAGCACATGTCCCAACATCTATACTAGTCCATACCACTTTCTCTCTCTCTCTCCCCTCTATTCAATCTAATGAACCAACTAGATCTACTCTACATTTTAATGTCTCAAGTATTGTCTCGTGGTATGAGTCATAAACTTTCTAGAGAGTCTTATTATGTGTTTTTTTACCATATTTTATCAAGTGTACATTTGATGTGACAACAAGGTTCAAATAATGAAGAATCTTCCTCTATATTTTCTAATCCTCAAATAACCACAAGTTAGGGTTCTTCATAGAATATCATCTAAGCCATGTACTAGTTACAACCAATACACCAATATGGTACTCTAAACCTTCAGCATCTCTAACCAAGTGATCCAATATTTTTTTGTCTTGGACACAATAACACAAATAATAATCTATCCCTTCTTCATTTTCTTCAGGTGCAATAACAACAAAAATATGGCTTGTAGTGATAAATATACAAAATATGGTCATTAATTTAGAAAATACTTAGGTAAAAGTTATAAACTTACATACTGAAATTACAAAGATATACAAATATATATTACCAGGTTGCACTAGATCAATCAAGAAGTCAAAGTCAATGGATGAATTCATCTCCACCATTTCCAGTGGTTGTGTGGGACGATAGGTGTCAATTGGGTCAAAAAATCGTATATCCCATTTTTTCACTCATTTAGTCGACTCATAGTTATCTCAATTTTTCTCTACACATGATGGACAATAGCATGCCATTTTTCATGTGTGGATACTCCATGAACCTAAATCATAGCTTCTAAAAGAGTGCAACTTACTTGATCCTATTAGTGTGCAACAATCCTCATATGGTGCAATGTTATTATTATCTATCAACCAAAAAAATCTATCAACCATAGACTCACCTTCCTTACCTGGACTCATTGAAGTGTTACACCACTAGACGATGGATTTTGCATCTATCAATATTGCTCCATCTTTGTACTTTAGTTCTTCATGAGCTAAGGCTCTTTTGATGCATGCACCTACACCATCATGATCTTCCTTTCCATGAATAGTCTCTATGAAATTCCACATATATTGAATTCTAGACAACTTGTGCATCCTGCTCAACTAATAGAACATCCATGCATTCTTGAATTGAGATGCATAATTTTTTGACCAAATAATGTGTTGACAATATGGTATGGCCTAGTTATCCAAATCTCCATAAAATAGTTGAAAACAACCATGTACAAACTCCATACAATGTGATTGATTATCAGTGATCTAAAAATGGTACTCCCTCAGAATCTTCCAATCATCCTCTATACTTGTAGGTGAATTCATGAATGTTATGTGAACAAATATGAAAACCTGTTGAGAAGTATAATACTTGCTTGCACCTTATTTTGTGGTTTTAGTGTGTAGTTCTCTATGAAATCTACAAATGAAACAATGGTCTCTAGTGGAAACATATCCTTGTACAACTTGAATTGTAAATCTAGCCATTGAGCACTATGTATATGCCTTGCATACTTGTAAATAATCTTTGCACAAAAGATCTTCATGAACTCAGACATTGGAATCTTTTCAATGACTAAATCACAGCTTTCATCCTATTTCCCATCTTTTAGAGTATATTTCACTATCTTATATTTTCCATAATATACTAATTTAATTTCCAATTTCATGTGTATTATCCATATGTTTACAAATTGATAGAAGTTGTAACGAACCACTAAATAAGCATGTACCATCTAAGCATGATGTCTTGTAAAATTGTTGCCCATCTCCTATTTCACATAAAATGTTGGATATGAATTCCCTTGAAGATCTAGGTGGCTCATTCATGTCTCAATCTTTCAAAACAAGCTTAGAATGCAAAAACACACATATATGCCTAAAAACATCAAAATGGTTAGAAAATTCAATGTGTATCCTACAAGAAGAAGTTGTGTCTGTGTGTGATTTTATTTCAAATAAAAAGGTTTACCCATGTGAAAAAATCTTTGAATTATTTGAATTTGAGGATACATACCAATAAATTTTGCAAAAAAATGTGTTTGAGTTGAGTCCAAAAAATGTTTTTCATTTGGGTCATGATTTTGGCTTCCAATCCTCCTTCTTACAACATCTCTTTGATTAGGGCAAACACATGTGTTATTTGTCCCAAAATCTTTGATCAACGATTTTAAAGCTTCACTAATTTATTTATCTTTTCATGGTAGTCTACCACTAAATTTTCATAACTCATCTTTTGTTGGATCTTCCAATCTCTCAAGCCCTAGCATGTCTCTCCTTAGAGTAACCCTACCAATTTTCAATGTTTTCTTGTCTTTCTCATGAGTCAAGCTTTTTTCATTTGGGTACTGACTATTGTTGATGTAAGTACTCGTCTTGTGATATTACTATCTTTGGTATGTGATTTAGATCCCACTTTGTCATAAACAGTCACTAGATTCTTTACAATGCATTTTTTATTTGAATCATCCATCATTCGTAGCCCAAAAATCTTCATGATAGGCCTAAATTTCAAATTCCTCATCATTTCAACAAATAATTGGCATTGACTTGTACTATTTAATTCTTCAAAGAATAATCTCCACATATGATTAACTTTTCTTTGACAAGTACGCTTGCTAATCTTGTCAGGCATTGATTTCAAAATGTTAGTATCAATATAAATCAAATATTTTGGTCTTCTAAAATGAATTATAGAAGGTGTTATAATCTCTTCCATTCCCTCAACATTTTGAACATCAACATAAGGTTGAGTGCTATGCATACCTTGAACTGAAGATGATGTGCCTTGGCAATAAGATTCAAATGATGGAATATCAGCTACTTGATATGTTGATGTTGTGTCTTCAACATGACATGATGGAGTGTGTACATCGTTGGATCTACAAATTAGCATCTCTTCAACTTGAGATGATGATATGACTCCAACATTGCAAGATGGTGTAGCTTCATAATTCAATTGTCTTCTTGAGTGTAACAATCTCATTCATTCTCTTTGTCTTTCCAATTCTTCCTCTCTTTTTCTTTGTATCGTTGGTTCTTGTTCCTCTTTGAAAGTTAATTCTTCGTTATTGCTTTGCAATTTTCTTTGTTCATGTAGTAGTTTCATTTTATCTCTTTTAATTGTCAAATTTCTCTCCCTCTCTTTTGTCATTTGAGTTTTTGATCTCTTCCTTGGCATGAAGATGATTTCTATATATCAAATTATTCAAACAATTGAATTACTTACAATTTGTAACTTACAAATCATTAAAATACATATACAAATTAAAATTATTTCAATGAATACACAATATAAATTAAACAACTTGTCAAATTTCTAACCATTTCCAAATAAAAATTCATTCAAACATATAAATTTCAATGAATTCACTATATATTAAACAACATGTTAAATTATAATCAAATTTGTCTCTATATAAAAACAAAGAATATTTAAAAAGGATTGCACTAACCTTTTCTATAGAAAGAATATTAAAAAAGTCTTCAAATAGTGTATCCAATGATTGAATTTGGTGTTTGCTAGCTTCAAATATAATGAAAGAATATTCAAAAAATTTCAAATAGTGTTTGCCAACTTCCAATAGCTTGAAACATGTGCTTTCTATCAGAACTACAAAATGCACAACAGACAAAAAGAAGAATATGGATTAGCAGGGACCTAAACTTGCATTATGACCATTTTTTGGTGTTCTCATATAGTGCGTATTCACTATAAAGCACATATGCACTATAAAGTGTGTGTGCACTATTGTAACATCCAATTCTTCCTAGTCTAAATTAACATCTATCATACTCAAAGAATACAATTATTACTTCGTTTCATAGGAAGATAGTTATATCATTCATGTTTATGTGAATTAAGATTTATGGTTAAAAAGAGTTAGACAAAATTTCTTAACTAAAAACTTGAAATACCATCAAATGAAATTACTATAGAAATAGAAAACCACATACCTTAGAAAAAAAAAGATCAAAATCAAACTAGGGATCCTTCTGCAACCACTCGGGTTAGTCTATTAATACACTATAACAATTTCACATGACAACCAACATCTAAAAACTGATATCTCAAAATAAAATGATGTTTAAAATTAAATACCACTGTATTTAAAATTAGAGAATCACATACCATAGTAACAATTAGGGCATCATTTACCGTGAATTTAATTAGGGTTTCTAATACCACTGATTCAAATAGGGCTTTCACTACCACAAATTAAATTAGGGCTTAAGATACCTCTGATTCAATTAGGGCTTCTGCTAGCACGGATTCAATTAGGACTTCTGAGCCCACTATATCACTTAGGGTTCCAGTCATCACTCAATAAATTAGGGCTTCAGGTTCCTTTCCTTCTAATTGCTTAACTATGACAGTGTCTCAGAATTAGAAATATACTTATATTTAGCAATCATATCTCTTGCATCTAGGTGTAAAATAATGGTAACAATGAAATAACTCAATTTAATATTACCTCCTCATAAATAAAAGTGATAATACCTATTTCGATAAATAATTGACTGCATAACTTATCTTTGTCTGACACACAACTAATATCCTTGGGGAGAGGTGAAACATTGCTAGGGGCTTAACCACCCAACCTTGAACCAAATCTTATCCCCACACAAACTCTAATGAGAAAGGCCCTCCCTACCTTAAATAGATAGGGGTCATCTTTCCATCCATTGGGCATCCTGATAATTAGCTCACCTTACGACATGGTAGTAGGAGATTACCTTAATAGGATTATGTATGAGCTATTAATTAATTCATATTAAAATGATAACATTGAAATATCATAACTGATTACTATTTCATGCTATTGCAGATTTCCTTTCTCTCACCTCATCACCCATTTTTTTGGCTACACAGTTGGGTGAGTTCCAAGTATTTAGAATCCTCAAAACAACTAGTTCTGTCAATTATACAAGAAGATTACATGCATCTAGCATTTCACTCTTTTTGGTTACATGATTATGTTCTTTAAATATTTCAGGATTGATTGTTTAATTCTATATCTAGTGGTTTATTTTATCTTGATCCATACTTTGGTTTCTAGGTTATCATCTGCCATGAACAAGGCTAGTTTTTAAGAAGTTCAATTAGAAAATTCAAACAAGATATTAATTTATGGTAAATGATTGCTTCTAGCATTTCACATTTTGTAATCTATAACTTAAAAAAACTCTTTGAATTTAGAGCATCAACTCTTCCACAACATGCACACCCACTCAATCAGTTTGAGCATCAACTAAGTTAGAAATTACAGATAATTTCAATAAATAAATTACATCTGAAACCATATCTGTAACACATTACTTTAATTCAAAATTTGTGGTTTTTGATATGAATGAATTGAATTTCTAATATAACAAAGTAATTCTGATAATTCATCTACAAAATAGTTTCAATCCTGATAAAGTATGACTCCTTCATTAATAGAATTGAAACTGACATATTAAGAAGACAATTTGCAAATTGAATTCAATTTGATAATCTCAATTCTTTTGTCATCTATAAGAAATTTGAATGTATAATTGATATCAATCTGAAGGATAACCAAATTGATATCCAATCATTAATCTGAATACTACAATCTTGAATAGGACTTGCAATTGACAATCAAAGTTCTAGGATAAATATACCAAATTCAATTTCTAAGATATGACAAAAAAATTTACAACAATGACTTCTAGGTGTAACCATTGTGTATAAAAATTGATCTTAGCATAGAAAAAGATCACTCATGGCAGGAAGTACAACTAGAATGAATAAGGAAAAGCGATAATAGATAGAAAGGTCAGAAATGTATTCTCCTCTGTTATGGCAACCAGAGACTTTTTCCCCCACTCAAAAATCAATCCAAGCTCAGTTATGAAAGAACAAGAAGGTGAAAGAAAAATTTGAGGTAGGAAGAAGTTAGGAGAATAAAATATATAGTGCCCAACTCCTCTCACGACTTCCTCATAAAAAGAATAAAATAGTGACTTCTTGGCTCCCTTTGTTAAGAGATTATATGCCCATTCGAATTCCAAGTATTAAATCAATTGGAAAAGGGAGGGAAAAGAATATAAAAGGTTGGAAGAGAATTTGGAAATTTTTAGGACCATTTGAATTTCCAAACATTTAAATTGATTTATCTTTCCAAGTGTTATCATTTAAAAATAAGAATAATAAATTGGAAAGAGTAGAGTTGGAAGGTAGTAATTCAAACATTATAATAATTCAAATTTTATTATAATTTGAACATTATTATAATGCACAACTAAACATCACTCTATTAAATTATTAGATAATGGTGCCAAATTATATTTAGATTTAAATGCATGTATATAAATACTTTAAAAAACAAAATATGATGAAAGATAAATTAAAATCCTTTAAGATACATTTTATAAATAATTTAATTATTTTAATTAAATTATTTATTAAAATAAATCATGTGGGTCCCGCAGATGTATCCTATTTCAAGTCGCTAGATCTTCTACCCATTTTCTTAGTGATGGTGATGCTCCTGCCTAACTCTTTTCTGACAATGCTTCCACCCCGCTGACAGGCTCCCTACAAGGAAATTCTCCACTATTAAATTATATTATCATAATAAATTATTTAAATAATCACAATGATTAACCATCTTCTTAATTCCATGAATTCGTGATTAACAATCAACTAAAATGTCATCTTCACTTGAAATCATAACAACTAACTATCTTACCATTTCACCAGATTATAACAAATTAAACTGCCAATTGACTTCATGCAAACCTCAACGGCTATATTTCAAGTTAGGTCAAAAATTGGGATGTAACATACTATTATGCTTGTGGTTCATCATCCTCAATGAACTTGAAATTGTAATGAATATTATAAAGGAGTATATTTAAAATTGGTATTAACATACCATTCCCCTTGTGTTTCATTGTCCTCAATGATCTCTGCAATTTAGACACTAAAAGAATACTCCAAATACAAGACACACACACACACACACACACACACACACACACACACACACACACACACACACACACACACATCCTTGTGATGTCATCAAAATCATAATCAAAACTCAAGATTTACTTCAAAGATTTCAGAAAGATACTTGCATGGTAACATAAATTTAAACACGTGCTCACCTGAGTTCACCTTACCATTATTGTGGTCATCTTAGCATCATCTTAGCATCAGTTGAGTTGATTCTATTTCATATTCCTATCATACTCATGTAGAAACTTACCATATCATTAGTTTGATTCCATATTGATATCTTCATTTAAGAGGATTTTTAAGGTTTAACGACTGAAAGTAAGATAAGTATTTGATATTGAAATTCTTCAACCAACAAGTTCTAAATCATAACTTGATCATAATTTAAATCACTTATACATACCTTTTGGCATAAGGCACTTATTTATGGGTAGATCATCTTGGTAAACTTATAGATCACCTGAAAAAGATTATTAAATCCATGTTTTTCCATTGTAACCTTGGTCTTCATGCCCAAGATCTTATTAGAATAATCATCTCATGATAAGATATCTCCAAAACAATATACAATAGCTCAATATGTAAAGTCAACAATGCATGTGTATTATACATGTATAGCAATGTGTCAAAGGGTAGAAACATGATATATTATGCAAGATCATCATACATCTAATCAAGATCATAGGCATATGAAATAATTCATAAGATTCTCATCATTCATTTGTAAATACTTGGAAATTCATCTTTTCCATTTTTGTGATTTAGGCTTCCATGCCCATTTTGTCAAAGTTTACATTTTTAAACAAGCATTGATAGTTCCAATTATGCAAGTCTGTTTACTCCTTACTAGAGCTCATAATGATCTTGTTGTTTAACCAACATCAGAAAGGATAATGGTTCATAGTTTTGTTTTCATTCAGTTCAAGTTCAAACAGGTCACAATTTTTTTTCTATTATTAATTGCATAAAGAATTATTTAGCCATCATGATGGATTTTGATAAAAAAATTTTTATCAAGATTATATAAATTGTGTTTGGATTGTGCATGCCTTGGCATCAAGACCCATCTTAATCTTCTCATTCTCTACTAAGAATGGCCCAAGGCATATGTATCATTTTGGTCATGCCATTTGAGTATTTAGGTGGGTTGAAGTCCCAATAGTTATTCGCCAAAATAACTAAAGTGTCTGGACAATCAACAAAGATCACTTGTTCAACAAATCTTCCTAATTCCACCCTGGCCAAGGATTTCAAAATTTGGGTTGACAATCCTGATCTCCACCACTCAACTTGCCAATCCTTTTTATCTTCTTAATTAGGTTTCATCTTTATGATATTATAGTTTATACATTTGTCCACTTTATATCATGTTGGCCTTCCTTGCTGTTCTAAAAGATTTTCCAGTTTTCATTGCAATATTTGTTATGCAAAATAAATCTTTTTCAACATTTACATTTTTTAGTTTCCTCAGAAACAATATTGGACCCAAGGTTTTAGCATTGAACCTAGTGCTCTGATACCATATGTAACATCCAATTTTTTTGGGTCTAAATTAACATCTATCATACTCAAAGAATACTGTTATTACTTTGTTTCATAGGAAGATAGTTATATCATTCATGTTCATGTGAATTAAGATTTATCATTAAAAAAAGTTAGACAAAATTTCTTAACTAAAAACTTGAAATACCATCAAATGAAATAACTATAAAAATAGAAAACCACATACCTCAAAAAATAGAGATTGAAATCAAACTAGGGATACTTCTACAACCACCTGGGTTAGTCCACAAATACACTATACCAATTTCACATGACAACAATCATCTAAGAGCTCCCATCTCAAAATCAAATGATATTTACAATTAAATACCACTATATTTAAAATTAGGGCATCACATACCAGTCTAAAAATTAGTGCATTGTTTACCATGGATTCAATTAGGGCTTCTAATACCACTAATTCAAATAGGGCTTCTGCTACCACAGATTCAATTAGGGCTTCTAATACCACTGAGTCAATTAGGACTTTTTCTACCATGGATTCAATTAGGACTTCTAAGCCCACTATATCACATAGGGTTCCAGTCATCACTCAATCAATTAGGGCTTTAGGTTCCTTTCCTTCTAACTGCTTAACTATGATAGTATCTCAAAATTAGAAATATACTTGTATTCAGTAATCATATAAATCAAAAATAATCCATGAATCTATCTCTTGCATCTAGGTGTAAAATAATGGTAACAATGAAATATCTCAATTTAATCTTACCTCATAAATAAAAGTACTAATACATGTTTCCAATAAACAATTGACTGCTTAGCTTATCTCCATTTGATGAATGACTAATATCTTTGGGGAGAGGTGAAACATTGCCAAGGGCTTAACCACCAAACTTCGAACCAAATCTTATCCCCACACGATCTCTAATGAGAAGGGCCCTCCCTACCCCGAATAGACAAGGGTCATCTTGCCATCCATTAGGCATACTAGTAATTAACTCACCATATGACTTCACAGTAGGAGATTACATTAATAGGATTATGCATGAGCTATTAATTAATTCATATTAAAATGATAACATCGAAATGTCATAATTGATTACTCTTTCATGTTGTTGTAGATCTCCTTTCTCTCATATCGCCACCCATTTTCTTGGCTACATAACCAAGTGAGTCCTAGGTGTTTGGAATCCTTAGAACAACTAGTTTTATCACTTATACAAGAAGATTACATGCATCCAACATTTCACTCTCTGTGGTTACATGATTTTGTTCTTTAAAGATTTCATGATTGATTGTCTAATTCTATATCTAGTGGTTTATTTTATTTTGAATCATACTTTGGTTTCTAGGCTATCACCTGCCATGAACAAGGCTAGTTTTTAAGAAGTTTAATAAGAAAATTCAAACAAGGTATCAATTTATGGTAAATGATTGCTTCTAGCATTTCACATTTTGTAATCTAGAACTTACAGAAACCCTATGAATTTAGAACGTCAACTCTTCCACAACATGCACACCCACTCAATCAGTCTGAGCATCAACTAAGTTAGAAATCACAGATGATTTCAATAAATAAATTACATCTCAAACCACATCTATAACACATTACTTTAATTCCAATTCTATTTTTCTCCATATGAATGAACTAAATTTCTTATATAACAAAGTAATTCTAATAATTCATCTATAAAATAGTTTCAATCTTGATAAAGTATGTCTCCTTCATTAATAGAATTCAAACTGAGGTATTAAGAAGACAATTTGCAAATTGAATTCAATCTGATAATCTCAATTCTTCTATAATC
Source organism: Cupressus sempervirens (assembly GCA_028749045.1). Classification (NCBI taxonomy): domain Eukaryota; kingdom Viridiplantae; phylum Streptophyta; class Pinopsida; order Cupressales; family Cupressaceae; genus Cupressus; species Cupressus sempervirens. The sequence goes on from CM053786.1 coordinate 7,990,803, forward strand.
TATAAGAAATCTGAGTGTATAATTGATTTTAATCTGAAGGCTAACCAAATTGATATCTAATCATTAATCTGAATACTACAATCTTGAATAGGACTTGCAATTGACAATCAAAGTTCTGAGACAAATATACCAAATTCAATTTCTAAGATGTCACAAAAATATTTACAATGATGACTTCTAGGTATAATCATTGTGTATAAAAATCAATCTTAGCACAAAAAAAGATCACTTAGGGTAGGGAATAGAACTAAAATGAATAAGGAAAAGCAATAACAGATAGAAAGGTCAGAAATGTATTCTCCTCTATTACAACAACCAAAGACTTTTTCCCCCACTCAAAAATCAATCCAAGCTCAATTATAAAAGAACAAGAAGGTGAAAACAAAATGCAAGGTAGGAAGAAGTTAGGAGAATAAAATATATAGTGTCCGACTCCTCTCACAACTTCCTCATATAAAGAATAAAATTGTGACTTCTTTGCTCTCTCCTATAAAATATTATATGCCTATTCAAATTCTAAGTATTAAATTGATTGGAAAATAGAGGGAAAAGAACATAAAAGGTTGGAAGAAAAGTTGGAAAGTTTTAAGACCATTTGATTTTCCAAAAATTAAATTGGTTTATCTTGCCAAGTGTTATCGTTTAAAAATAAGAATAATAAATTGGAAAGAGTAGAGTTGGAAGGTTGTTATTTGAAAATTATAATAATTCAAACGTTATTATAATTCAAAAATTATTATAATGCACAACTTAACATCACTCTATTAAATTATTAAATGATAATGGTGCCAAATCATATTTATATTTAAATGCACATATATAAATACTTATAAAAAAAAATGATGAAAGATAAATTAAAATCCTTTAAGATACGTTTTATATATTTTTAAATTATTTTAATTAAATTATTATGAAATAAATAAATTATTTTAATTAAATTATTTATTAAAATAACTCATGCAGGTCTCATAGATGTATCATGTTTCAAGTCGCTAGATCCTCTACCCATTTTCTTAGTGATGGTGATGTTCCTGCCTATTTCTTTTTTGACAATGCTTTCATTCGATTGACATGCTCCCTACAAGAAAATTCTCCACCATTAAATTATATTATCATAATAAATTATTTAAATAATCACAATGGTTAACCATCTTCTTAATTCCATGAATGCATGATTAACGATGAACTAACATATCATCTTCACTTGAAATCATAACAACTATCTTACCATTTCACTAGATTATAACAAATTAAACTGCCAACTAACTTCATGCGAACCTCAATGGCTATATTTCAAGTTAGGTCAAAAATTGGGATGTAACAACTATAAAGCACATATGCACTATAAAGTTTGTATGCACTATGTGAAAAATAATCTCTACCTATCCCACCATCCCCCATCCCCTACTCTCTCTCTCTCACTCTCTCAATCCTCTCCCATCCCCTACTCTCTCTCTCATTCTCTCTCTCCTCTCATATCCCCTACTCTCTATCACTCTCTCTCTCCTCTCCTATCCCCTACTCTATCTCTATCTATCTCACTCTCCCACTACCTACTCTCTCTCCCATCCCCTACTCTATCTCACTCTCTCTCCTCTTCCATCCCCTACTCTCTCACTTTCTCGATCCTCTCCCTTCCCCTACTCTATCTTTCTCTCTCTCCTCTCCCATCCCCTACTCTCTCTATCTCTCTCTCTGACCACCTACTCTCTCTTACTCTCTCTCCCATCCCCTACTCTCTCTCTCTCTCATCTCACTCTATCTCTCCCATCCCTTGCTCTCTCTCTCTCACTCTCTCTCCTCTCCCATCCCCTACTCTCTCTCTTAGGCTACTCTCCCTCTATCTATCTCCCTCTCCCACTCCATCTTCCAACACCTACTCTCTTTTACTCTCTCTCTCTCACTCTCTCCCATCCCCTCTCTCTCTCACTTGCTCTCTCTCCCCTCCCCTACTCTCTCTCTTACACACACTCCCATCCTTGCTCTCTCTCACTCTCCTTTCACACTCCCTCTCCCCACTCCCTCTCCCATCACCTATACTCTCTCCTATCCCATACCCTCTCTCTCTATCTCTCTCACTCTCTCTCTAATCTCCCATCTCCTACTCTCTCTTACTCTCTTTCGCTCTCTCTCTTCTCCCATCCCCTACTCTCTCTATCTATCTCCCTTCCCCAACACCTACTCTCTCTCACTCTCTCCCATCCCCTACTCTCTCTCTTCGGCTACTCTCTCTAACTATCTCCCTCTCCCACTCCATCTCCCACCACTTACTCTCATCTCACTCACATCGCTTTCTCCCATCCCCTACTCTCTCCTCTCTCTCTCTCTCTCTCTCTCTCTCTCTCTCTCTCCCTCCCTCTCCCCCATCCCCTTCTCTCTCTCTTACACACACTCCCATCCCCCTCTCTCTCTCATTCTCCCTCTCACAATCCCTCTCCCACTCCTACTCTATCTCACTATCACACTCCCTCTCCCATCGCCCACTCTCTCCCATACCCTACTCTCTCTCACTCTCCCTCTCCAACTCCCTCTCCCACTGCCTACTCTCTCTCACACTCTCTCCTCCATCCCCTACTCTCTCTCTCTCCCTCTCCTTCTCTCTCTCGTGTTCCCTAATCTCTCTCTTACACACACTCCCATCCCCCCCTCTCTCTAGCTCTCCCTCTCCCACTCCCCTCTCCACCACCAACTCTCTCCCTCTCATCCCCTACTCTCTCTCTTACACACACTCACATCACCTCCTCTCTTCCTCTCCCTCTCCCACCACTACTCTCTCTCTCTCTCTCTCTCTCTCTCTCTCTCTCTCTCTCTCTCTCTCTCTCTCTCTCTCCCTCCCTCCCTCTCTCCCTCTCTCCCTCTCCCTCTCCCTCCCTCTCCACTTTGTCTCTGTCTCTCTCTCCCTCTCCCTCTCCCACTCACTCCTCCACAACCTACTCTCTCTCTCTCTCTCTCTCTCTCTCTCTCTCTCTCTCTCTCTCTCTCCCTCTCTCACTTGCCTACTCTCTCACTCACTCACTCTCCCTCTCCCACTCCCTCTCCCATCACCTACTCTCTCTCCCATCCCATACTCTCTCTCTCTCTCTCTCTCTCTCTCTCTCTCTCTCTCTCTCTCTCTCTCTCTCTCTCTCCTCTCTCTCACTCACTCCTCCCTCCCTCTCTACTCTCTTTCTTTGCTATCCCCTACTCTCACTCTCTCTCCCATCTCATATTGTGTCTTTCTTTTCCACCCCCTACTCTCTCACCCTCTCTTCCATCCCCTACTCTCTCTCTCTCTCTCGTATACACACACCTATCCCCCCTCTCCCTCTCCCTCTCCCCACTCCCTCTTTCACTACCTACTCTCTCTCTACCATCCCCTACTCTCTCTCCCCTCTCCCATCCCCCCACTCTCTCTCTTTCACACACACATACACTCCCATCCCCAACACTCTCTCTCCCCTATCTCTGATCCCCTATTCTCTCTCTCTCTCTCTCTCTCTCTCTCTCTCTCTCTCTCTCTCCCTCCCTCCCTCTCCCATTCCCTGTCCCACTTCCTACTCTCTCTCTCACTCTCTCTCTCCCATCCTATAGTCTCTCTCTCATTGCCACCCCCCCACTCTCTCTCTCTCTCTCTCTCTCTCTCTCATACACTCTCTCTCCCATCCCCTACTCTTCTCCCTCTCAAAAACTTTCATCTTCCTCCTCCTCTCTCTCTCTCTTGCTCTCCCTCTCTCACCCCTCTCTCACTATGTACTCTCTCTCTCGCTCTCTCTCTCCCAGCTTGTACTCTCTCTCTCTCTCTCTCATAGTCTCACACTCTCTCCAATCCTCTATTCTCTCTCTTACACCCACTCCCATCCCCCTCTTTCTTTCCCTCTCCCACCATCTACTCTCTCTCATACTCTCTCCCTCCCATCCTCTACTCTCTCTCTCTCTCTCTCTCTCTCTCTCTCTATGTCCCCTCTCCCATCCCCTACTCACTCTCTTTCATAGGCACACACTCCCATCCCCTCTCTCTCTCCTCTCCCATCCCCTACTCTCTAGATTTCTCACACACACTCTCATCCCCCTATCTCTACCAAGCCTAAGGCTAAATTTTTCCTTGGGGATCCAACCCAAAGGTTTGGATTCTCTAAACTAGTTTGAGTTGTGTTTTGCTGCAAACATATAAAAAATGATTGATTTTTCTTGTGTGCTCTCCTTCAAGTTTCCTTTTGATTGAGCATCGATAAAATTAGGTTACATGACATTGTAGGTCTCTGTGTTAGCTATATAACCATATAATTAATTTTTTATTTGAACTATTTCAAGACTTTCAACTATAATTTCTTTTGAATGTATGCCCATTTTTGGTCAAAAACCAACATGTACTAATTGGGTTGTAGATTTTAGCTCGTTCATCAAATTTTGCAACAACTTAGTTTTTAGAAACTACACTGCATTCTACACACTTTGAAAAAAAAGGTGTTGATTTTAGATTAGTTTTCAATCATTTCTAAGGGTAGTACATAGATATTTCATGTTTTTGTGATGTGTCCAATTAAAAAATTCATAAAAAGAAATACACTATATAAAATTACCCAAAAAAATTGGGATAAACTACATAGTGTTAGGTAACTTTGAACCAGAGCTATTAAAGAATTTCAAAAAAAAAGTTAAAATTTTGGTGGGGCCGGGGGGGGCGCACACTTTGTACTTTGTCATATTTTTTTTGAATAAACAATACCAATTTCTTGGGCCCCCTTTTTTTAGGACCTAAAACTAAACCATTTTGAAAAACAATTACCAGTTTAGAAACTAGAATCAAAGGACTACTACTTTTGTTTTTGTCATATCTTAAAATTTTGATCATAAGTATCTTCAAAGTATTATTAAATTTTAGAAGTTGTTGATTTGAGAAAAATGGTGTCCACTTATACCCCCCCCCCCCCTTTGGTACCACAACTTGGTGCACTTACCCCCAAGAAAATCAAGATCAAAGATGATAGTGAAAGGCTTATTAGTGGAGCAGCATAAGGACCAAATAGAGATCCAAGCCAAAAACATTGAGTTATAATCACACAGATCAAGCCTACTATTTTTCTTTCTTATCATTTTAAATTGTTTGTATTAAAATGCTTTTAACAAAGGTTGACCTAACAATCATTTGAAGACTTAACAGTCCGTGTAAATCCTTTAACTATGTGACACTCTAAATGGAATGATCAAAGTCCTCTTACAAGGACACTCCTAATGGGATGATTGAATCCTCTAACCATGTCACATTTAATAATGTGTAGAGTAACCTTTAACAAGGTTGGCTCCTAACATAGCTCACTTTGAAAGAGTGAAAAAGATTGGTATGTTGCTAGTTGTTTGTCACAAATAGGGTTAACACGTAAAATCCTAGTGTCAAACTGTAATGAGTTTTTACATTTGATAATGTTTTCACTATGAAATGCAAGTTATGTTTATGATAGGTTTACAATAGTTATTGAGCAACAATAGGATAAGTAGAATAGTGAATTGATTAATGTTTAATTGTTCAAGTATTACATATAGACCTTGAGTAGCTAATTCAACCCCCTCCCCCCAACCTCCGCCCTCACCCCCTTTCTTAGTTATTGTAAACATTTCTAAAAATCCTCAAGTCTAGATGATTGCTTTGGAGTCCAACAACTCGTTTGGGTACCATTCATCATGATATAATTTTTTACTTCTTCCTATAATGGCTAGGGATTAGAAAATTCCTTAAATAAGTGTAAAGTAAAATGTAGTTATCATTTTCCTCCAAAATTTGAGTTCATTGAGTATTAATTTTCATAAGAGAATCTCAATAATAAAATATAGTTTCAGTTATAGTCTAGAAATGCAAGTGCACTCTCCATAGAATTTACATTGTTAATTGGCTAGATTGAATAATACTATGATATTTTTTCCATCATAAGAATCCTAAAAGTCTAATATTTTTACATGAACCTTAAAAAAATACAATGAAATAAGAAAGAGGAATTAAAGTGTTATTAATTTTTCTACCCAAGGAGAGCTGATGTACTTGGTATGTCATCTTTGATATTTTTTAAAATATTTTTTTATACTTGAGATTGTAATTTATTGTTATAGGTTATAAATAGATTGGAAAATTATTTAATAATATTTTACTTATGATATGCTAAGCCCAAAAGTGTCAGAGTTTTGATTAAAGGAAAACTAGTTTTGAAGGGATCATCATTGCACAAAAACAAGCTAAAATATCTAGATGCAATTTATCAACTAAAAATTAACTAATAGAAAGAATAATACCCCACGGGGCATAAAAACCCTTTAATATACTGTAATTTTATAGCATGATTTCAAAATTAATAATATGGACCTTAGTAACTATATTATCCATCTGGAAATCTTTGTTGCATATTTCTCCCTAGATATTTACCTTCTTTGTTACCCCATGACTCTATTTTTATTGTGGGAAAAATAACACCAAGATCAAGAAGCTCAAACACTAGCACAGTATGGACCAATAATGTATGATTAGAATAACAATAATGAGAATATCATATCTACATACACACTAGAAGTTCTTGTATATAAAGGCATCTAGAATGACTAGGAGTTAGCAAAGGGATAAGCCTCACAACTAAGCACATGTCCACTAAGATTGGATTATCCTCCACTGATCATAGGAGTTTGTGCGATGATGAAAGGATAAGCTTACATGGGTGTATCTCATAAAGAGATGTTGTAGACACCATGTGCTTAATTAAAGTACAAACAACTATGTTGTCTACATGAAAACTCAAATGATTATGCAAACTCTTGCATTGTCAAAAAAAAAACTCATCTAATAATGCATACTCCTAAGTGTTTATATGATAAATAATAAAATAATTCATTTAACCTAAGTAAACTTAAGTAAAGTGTAATAATAATTAATTATTTACACTAACACCCCCACCTAAGTGCAACTAGGGGGATTGCACTTAAGCTCACAAAAGCTAGGATGAAAATGCATGATGAGTCTCGACTATTAGGCTATGTTAGTTACCCATGTACAAATGCAATGCTATAAATATAATGTGATGCAATGCAATAAAATATATTTGGAAATGGAGAAAGATGAAAAATTTCATGGGAAAAACCCTCCCCAAAAAGAGAGATAAGTATAATAAAGAAAAGATGAGTCATGTGACCCCCCTGGTGAAATATCTCGCACCCCAAGAGATCTTGCAAATGAAGATACTTGACCTCAGTGAAGGGTTTGATGAAGATATCTGAAACTTGATCTATTGTAGGACAATACCATAATGCAATGACCTATTCATCTATTAGCTCTCTAATGTAGTGCATACAACCCTCAATATGTTTGGTCTACTGATGTTGAACTGGATTTTTTGAGATCTCAATAACACTTTGATTATCACAATGAATGATTGTAGGTTTAGGTATGTCAAATCCAAACTCCTTCAAAATATGATGTAACCAAATAGGTTTTGTAGCCACAATGACAACTCCTCAATACTTAGCCTCATTTGAAGAAAGAGAAATAAAATTTTTCTTCTTACTCTACCAACAAATGGGGTCAGAACCAAGATGAAACATGTAACCTGAAGTAGACTTGTGAGAATCAAGATCCCCTACATAGTCTCAGTCTATATATCCAACCAACTGAAGTCTAGTACCTACTGAATAGTGTATCCCATGTGTATGTGTACCTTGTATGTAGTGCAAGATGCATTTGGCAGCCTTCCAATGAAGCTCATGTGGCTCTTGCATTAAGCGAGAAACTATAGCAACTGTAAAAGCTATGTCAGGGTGTGTATGTGTCAAGTAGATAAGACTCCCAACCAATTGTCTATACAATGTAGCATCAAAAAGTGGAGTCAAACACTTTTCCTCTAATTTAACACCTAAAAGAAAGGGAGTAAAAGTAGGCTTATAGTCACTCATGCGGAATTGAGAAAGTAAATCAAGAGCATACTTGGGTTGAGAAAGTGTGATCCTAGCTAAAGACTGTGTGATCTCAATACCAAGGAAATAATGAAGTAAGCCAAGTTTTTCATAGAAAATCTATCTTGCAAAGATTTCTTGACACTGGCAATGATGGATGAAGTACTTCCTATAATGATCAAGTCATCTACACAAAGCACAAGTATCAAGTGTGAGTCATCCCTCTGAAGAATGTATACATTAAAATCTGAATGACACATGGTGAATCCTACTGAGAGTAGGAAGGAATCCATCTTGGCATACCAAGCCCTAGGAGGTTTCTTAAGACCATAGATAGACTTCTTCAATCTACAAACCAAAGTAGAATCTTGTATGAACCCCTATGGCTGCTCCATATAAATCTCCTCAAGAAGGTCACCATTCAAGAATACACTCTTCACATTCATTTGATGCACAACCCAACCATGAGCTATAGCAATAGCTAATGTCAAACCAATGGAGTTCATCTTAGCTACCAGTGCAAAAGTCTTAGTATAGTCAATGCCAAGAACCTATGATAAACCATTGGCAACAAGTCTAGCCTTATACTTATCCACACTTCCATCTGCTGCAAGCTTGGTCTAATAGATCCACTTACACCAAACCAACTTTATTCCCTTAGGAAGAGGAACTAAGTCCCAAGTGTTGTTTTTGATTAAAGATTTGTATTTTCCTTTATGGCCTTGTCCCATTTAGGAATCCTTGATGCTTCCTTAAATGAATATGGATTAGAAGCAATGGAAACATATGTATGTGGAAATGATTTGTGTTGTGACCTTGTCCTCCTAGCATCCGAAGGATTCCCCACCAATGAACTTATTAAATCAAGTTTCTATTGTTCCCAACGAGGTCTAGTAGAAGAAGAAGAAGGAATATTATCAACTATTTGTGGACCCTGCTAAGGTGATGTCCTGTGAGTCAAAGTTGAAGGAATGTCATCTTCCAAGTCACTATAATCACTATCATCACTTTCCATGAAGGAGGAAGAAGGAGTTGAAGGAGCCAAACTTGGACAATTCTCTTCAAAGTGAACACTCCTCTCAAACAAGATTTCATGAATCTCTAGATCCATGAGTTTGTATACCTTAATGTGGTCACGAAATCCAACAAATATACAAGGTTTTCTTTGAGGTTCCAATGCCTTCTTTCTTTATGGAGGTATCCTTGCCCATGCTAGACAACTAAAAACTTTAATGTGTTTTACTCTCAATTTTCTTTCACACTAAGGCTCAAAAGATGTAATTCCATCTAAGGCCTTATGGGGACTTCTGTTTTGGATGTAATTGGCACAGCACATGGCTTCTTCCCAAAAAACATGATCTAGAGACTTATGTTGTAGTAGACAAGTGATCATCTCCTAAAGGGTTCTATTCTTCCATTTAACAACACCATTTTGCTATGGAGTATATGCAAACTAAATGTTGAAGATTAATACCCTTATGAGTACAAAAGTCTATAAGCCTTGAGTTCACATATTCATTCCATTATCTATTCAAAGAATATTGATGGCTTTCCCTAATTGCTTCTCAAATTGAGTTTTGAAGGTGATAAACTTATCAAACACTTCACTCTTATGAGCAAGAAAGAAGACCCAAGTATAGTGTGAAAAGTCATCAATGAAGGTGAGAACATAGTGAGCCTTTCCAAATTATGGCACTGAAAATGGGCCAGCTTCATCACTATGAACCAATTCAAGAACAATAGTAACTCTCCATGAGTTCCCCTTATCAAACATGTCTTCAAGATGCTTGCCTACTTCAAAACCTGAACATACACCCTTTGAATGCTTGACTTGAGGTAGACCAATAACCATATCCTTGTTGCTAAGTTGTTGAAGGTATCGGTAATTGAGATGTCCAAACCTCTCATACCATAGTTTACTTTGTGAATTTGAGTTAGTCAATAAGGCAAGGGAAGTGCACTTAGGCACAAAATGAGAAAAAAAATAGTATTGTCTCATGATTAACCTTTTTGTTAGGATTAAACCATAGATAGAAATAATAAGTACATAAAAATATAATCAATAAATAAAAATAATAGATCACACAGAAAAGAACACAAGGCACCAAGATTTAACATGGTTCACCCAAACCCTAGGCTACATCCACAAAATATCAAGTTCAATATTTTTATGATCTAGTGATTACAACCTTATTGCAGTCTGTAATCCCTTAGAACTCAATATCGCCGCAAGAACCAATTTTGCATCACAACTATAAAACAATCCCTAACCCTAAGCCATTTTATACAAGTATTAAACCACTTTAGGGTTACTACATGTTGGCCATAAATTAGCCATTACTTTAGTGGCAAATCTACGAATGGTAAATCTACGAATAGTATAGTACAATACTTTATGAAGCATGTATAGTACTTTCCTAATCAGTCACCACAAACTAACAATCTCCCACTTGGGGATTGATCAGGCTCCACACTAAACAACAATTTCCCACTTAGAGACTGATCTTGTAGCCATACCTCTGCTCCATGAGGCTCCCACTGGATCAAACCACCCTAGACTTTACTGTTCTTTTATTCATGTTCAGTCTAGAAGACCGACCAAAGCTGAAGAAGAATTTAGCTTCTCCCTTGTTACTACCTTTGTTAACATATATGCTAGATTGTCATTGGTATGTATCTTCTCCAACTTTAACTGTCCATCCTCCAAAATTGATCGAATGAAATGGTACCGCAACTATATGTGTTTGGTCTTTGAATGCAGAGCTGAATTCTTTGCAAGATGAATGGCACTCTGACTATCTATGAACAAATAATTATCCTTCTGAGGATGTCCCAATTCTTGCAAGAAGAACTGAAGCCTTGTCATCTCCTTGGTTGCCTTTGTAGCAGCTACATATTGTAATGACCCTTTTTGGGACATTAGGGTTTCTTACTGTAAATATGTTTTCTCGAGATGGTTTTTTTCTCCTCCAATGCAATATCTTGTTTCCACTACTCTGTTGGAATGATGTTCACCCCTTATACTGTTCGGTATGACTGGCTATACACACTATTTGCTTTTGGTATTATTTCAATGTCTCCTCCTTTCTCTCTATGTGGTTCGACGAATGAGATCTTCTGCTGATCCATATTGGTTGTTGAATTCTCCATAAATATGTTTTGGTTCATTTATGAGCAGACGTGTTAGTTCACGTGAACCGGATCAATATAAATTGTTCCATTGATCTATGTTTTATAAATTTTCGCATACGTATATATTAGTTGGCTTAGGTTTAGTTTATTTTTTTTTCATATATTCATGTCTAAAGACATTAATTAATAATGTTTATAATTAATATCTTTATCAATTTATGTTATTATTAAATAGTTGAGTTAAATAGGCTATAAATATTTATCCTTTCAAAGATAATATATAGTTAAATTTTTTATTTATATATTAATGTTTAAAATATGTTATATAATATAATATTATATGTTATTATAACATATTATGTTAAATGAATATAATACCATATTGTATTATGGTTTAGTATTAATTCTTAATCAATTTATTGTAATTGTCATTAGTTATTAATATCATATATATTCTAATGTGAATATATTATCATCTTCTTTGGTTTCATAATGTAATTATAATATCTATTCATTATTATTCTTAATTATTATCATTATATACTATGTTATTCAAATATGCATATATCCTTAAATTTGGGGTCATGACAAGTCCGCCCCTCTCGAATTTGCTTGTCCTCAAGCAAAAATCATTCTCATATTTGTTCACCTTATATAACAAAATTGACTACTAGATCCTATTCAAATTTTTACTTATAAGATTACTTCATTCTATTCTATAAAGAGCCACACATGTAGTATGTATTTGAATGCAAAGTATACATATGAATGTATGAAGACATGAAGAAAACATGAAGCATACACATTGATGCATGAAGACACGAAGTAGACACATCATACATAACCTTGATTAGATCCTAAAATTAATAATGCACAATGATTATACTTCTTTGTTAGGCTTATAACCCTGCAACCACAAAATAAGCATCAATACATGCATATATATAAACTTCAATGAAATTTGAATGATAATAAGTTAATCCAAGTCAATTCCATACTAAGCCCAAGAGTAGAACTTTGGCCCCCTTGGCCCTGATGGCAGGTGTTAGGCATCTACACGAAGTGGTTTACTTAGTGGATTGCTTGTTTGGCTAGAAAGGTTCTTGTGAAAAGGAGCCATTGCCATCTTTCCCTTAACTAGCACTACAGTCGGGTGTTTTCTCCTAATTACAGACTCCATAGGAAAGTGGTAGGGTTCCCCTTTCTTATTTACACAATCCTTTGGAAGGAATCTTTCTCCCTTTCCTTATTATGATCATCATAAGATGGTAGATTTATGGTGTAGAGGGCACATGAAACAAGCTCCAAGCGTATTCGAAAAGTGCTCAAAATTACTCCGCCTCTCCCTCCACCAACTCCCTATCTTAGGATATCATAATGTGGATGAGAAGATGAGTATTAAATTCAATTTACTTAGTTCATTTGAAAGATTTCTTATTATAGTACACAAACAACTTTCTCTCTCCTTGTTATGATCATCTTTATGGTAGAATGACGGTGCAGAGGGCGCGTGAAACAAGCTCCAAGCATATCCGACAAGTGCTCAAAATTACTTCACCTTTCCCTCCACCAACTCCCTATCTAAGATTACATAATTTTGGCTGAGAGATAGACTTCCTGTACTATAATTGAAATGTATTCTAATTACTATGTTTTCCTTAAATCAACATTTATTTATATTTCATTTTTTTAATTTTATTTTTCATATATTTCATTTTCATATATTATGATTTCTTTTCTTTGTAACTAGAATCATTGATAGATTATTCAATATTCTTTACAATAACAAATGTGTCAGTAATAAGAAAGACAATATCAATTACTTCCTAGCAATATATGCACAAAATATATATCTTAGCTCATTACCCTTATGTGTTGAAGTGGTGATTATAGGATATTTAGCCATTATTTACTCTTAACTACCTTAACAACTCTTATAGACTCAACCACCTTTGTTGAATAGTTCCCCACTTCTATGTGTAGATGTCATACATATATCCTTCCTCTATGTTTGAAAGAAATCAAAAATTGCATTTCTTCCCTTTTTATCAAACACTAATGAATATTTATTTCTCATTTAAATATTGCTATCTTTCTACTCCTAAAATATTAGATGTTGGTTGCCTTCACATAGATGATTGCTACATAAATCATCATCTTCCTTGAAGTCTTCAATATTAATGATTCAACTCAACAAATTATAAAAACTACTATCGATATTTGATTGCAGATTAGATAGTGAATTAACATATTATATGGCCAAATGCTTATAAGCCACTAACAAGGATATGGTTGAATGATTAATCTTTGTATGACTGAATATATTGATTGTAATACAATTCTCTGATCTGTGCACTTATTGTATCCAGTCTTGGCATTGTTGACTTTAGATAGTCCTTATTGGCTTTTAGATAAAAGATTTAAAATAAACATTGTTTTCTTGTTTGAATATTATCAAGTATGTGTCATTGATAGAACACACTCACAATTCAAATTTCATTGGCCCTTGTCTCATTTTGTATTTTTTTACTTGCAATATGTTTCATCAGCCTCCAACTAGAAATTGTTGTCACAATATAAAACACAATTGTCTCAGAAGGTAAATTTAAAGTTGAACTCCATTGCCATAATACTCAATGTCAATAATGAAACTCATTAGTTTAGTGAAGAAATATTTCTCCATCAAGTATATGCTGTGAGTTCATATTATTGAGCCTTGTATTGTTTGAAGGTTTCTTTTATACAAGTCCTTGTAGTCCCATATTTGCTAAATGATTATATCTCACGGCAATGATTTTGCTTTTCTAAATAAGCATATTTTTGAGACGCGCTACATCATCTCAAATAAAAAATTGTTCTCATTTTTTTGTACACCCTGTACCATTGGTATTCTACTGAGGCACATGACCCATGAGCTCAAGATCATATGCTAACAACATATTCCTTTTTTGTCCCAGCAAGGGTTTAGAAATAGTTTGACTGCATAGGGCCCATATTACCTCTTTCTAAGGTCATGTGAGTCCCTATCTTCCTGCGATGGCATATGTGAATTTCAATAAATGGGTCTTCTTTTATAGCATAGCTCCAACCCTTATATCTCCTGTCCAAACATCCTTCATCTCTTTGTCTTGACAAATCAATGCTCAATACATTAAGCATAAATTAGGGTATTCTCTACAAAGACTTGTCACTCCTAGTGTACAATGGTGATTTGAACATTCATTTGGTAGCCATTCCCACTGCATAAATGTATTTTATATCTCGATAAAGTATAATGGATTTAACTTCATTCACATTTATGTTCAAATAAATATATCCATTTCAAGTAACTTCGTCACCCCTACTCTTCAATTATTATATTTATTTATCTGTATTAGCTAGTGTTCTGATTCATGCAAGTGTGTTTATATCAGAACTATGGTGTAGGAATGTGGCATTCTTTTTGGCCATCCATATCAAAGCTTGACCACAGGATAGTAGTGAAATGTTTCATACATATGGAGATTTGTACAAACAGACTTCTCTATTTAATCTATGCTCAAATTTTATCAGGATTATTTTCATATACCACAACAATCTTTGGAATGGATATGTCGACATCAATAGGGAAGTCACAGAAGTCTAACATTGGAAATACTCTCTTAGTTTGGAGGCTTCATCCGAGAAAATTATATCTTTGTCTAAATTCAATTATACCTTTGTCAAAATCACACAGCTAAATCCTGATAGCAATATCATAGTTTGACTTGTGGTGGAAATTTCTTACTTATAAATTCAATTTTACTGCATATTCTTTTGATTTTCATCCAACTACACTGGTAAGTTTCCTAAACGGTTCAATGTTTGGTTGTACTGAATCTGAATGTGTTTATTGTTTTATCGAAGGGACTTCACAATGATTGCTTATGTGATGAAATGCTTAATCCCTTGATTGACTTGTATCAATTAATGCATTTTTTTGATTTGATAATTCCATGGATTGAATAGACTGTGTTATTTTCTTGATCGATTATGATTGATTGGATGAATTCAAAGAATTTCCTTTTGTGATTATCTTCTAAAAAATGCCTTCTTCTACAAACAATGCTGCTGAATCATCTTGTAAACCAAACTGGGATAAGTTTGTTCCTATGGAGAGTGTTCAGGAGATTGCGTTAAGGAAACCCCATTATATTCCTCAGAGATATATCAGATCAGATGATGAGAGATCATCTTCAACACCACTTCCTTCTCTCATTACAGTTCTTGTAATCGATAGGGGAAAACTACTTTTGCCCTCAGATAATCATGAAAGACCGAAGGAGATGGGTGTTCTTTCTAAGGCCCGTATAGAGTGGGGTTTCTTTTAGGTACCATGAAATTCTTTCAGGGAATATAACTAGATTTCAGATAGATTTTTGATATTGGGGTTTGTAGTTGTGCTGGTGATGCAGTGATTCTTAGGTTGCTGATAATTTATTTCTAGAGTTAAACTAGAACAAATTTGAACAAACTTTAGTTTTTAGATTTTTTTAAACTGCTAAAATCAATTTATTTTAAACTAATGCACAATGGTAACTTGTGAGTTTCTTACAAGAGGGGTCTTAGATTTGAATCTACTCAAATTTTAAAAAATAATTAAAAATAATGTCAACAAATATTAGTGATAATAAATCTAGGCTTTGACCCTACTAAACTTCCATTGTCCTCTACCTCTCTTTTTTTTGTTTGTCCCATTTTTTTAATAAAACCTCTTGCTTACTTTGTTGTATTAAAAATAGTGGATCATTGATAGATAAACAATTACAAAATTCTTGTAGATAAATTCTAAATCAAACTATGTAGAATATAAGTACTTATCTGTACTGTGACTTGCAGCAAACTTTTACCAGTCTTCCTTTCTTCAGCAATGGCAAAGACTCTCGATCACTGTATAAAAAAATGAAGTTGATAATAATAAATAATGTTAATACTTATGCAAGTACTGAGATGCCTTTAATCAATTTTAATATCTGATATAGTTCACTGATCTGCTTGAGCCTTCTTTCACACAGGATGGCAAGATCATTGCTCTGATACCATTTGTAATGACCCTTTTTGGGACATTAGGGTTTCGTACTGTAAATATGTTTTCTTGGGATGGTTTTTTTCTCCTCCAATGCAATATCTTGTTTCCACTACTCTGTTGGAACACTGTTCACCCCTTATACTATTCGATTTGACCGGTTGTACACACTATTCACTTTTGGTATTATTTCGATGTCTCCTCCTTTCTCTCTATGTGGTTTGATGAATGAGATCTTCTGTTGATCCACATTGGTTGCTGAATTCTCCATAAATATGTTTTGGTTCATTCACAAGCAGACGTGT
The DNA here is from genome assembly GCA_028749045.1 of Cupressus sempervirens. Lineage (NCBI taxonomy): Eukaryota > Viridiplantae > Streptophyta > Pinopsida > Cupressales > Cupressaceae > Cupressus > Cupressus sempervirens. The sequence goes on from CM053786.1 coordinate 8,007,189, forward strand.
TAGTTCACGTGAACTAGATCAATGTAAATTGTTCCATTGATCTATGTTTTATAAATTGTCGCATACGTATATATTAGTTGGCTTAGGTTTAGTTTATTTGCTTTTCATATATTCATGTCTATAGACATTAATTAATAATTTTTATAATTAATATCTTTATCAATTTATGTTATTATTAAATAGATGAGTAAAATAGGCTATAAATATTTATCCTTTCAAAGATAATATATATTTAAATATGTTATTTATATATTAATGTTTAAAATATGTTATATAATATAATATTATATGTTATTATAACATATTACGTTAAATGAATATAATACCATATTGTATTATGGTTTAATATTAATTCTTAATCAATTTATTGTAAATATCATTAGTTATTAATATCATATATATTCAAATGTGAATATATTATCATCTTCTTTGGTTTCATAATGTAATTATAATATCTATTCATTATTATTCTTAATTATTATCATTATATACTATGTTATTCAAATATGCATATATCCTTAAATTTGGGTTCATGACACATACTCTGCCTCTGTAGTGGATAAAGCATTAACCTTTTGTAATCTAGAAACCTAGCTTATAGCTGCCCCCCAATAGCAAAGATGTATCCTGTAGTACTCTGCCTAGTATCAATATCCCCTACCAAATCTAAGTCAACATAGCCCTATAAATTAATAGTAGAGCCCCCAAAGCGCAAACACTTATTGGATGTTCCTCTCAAATGTATGAGAATCTATTTGATTTCATTCCAATGCTCAATTCCTCGATGACTCATATACCTAGCAACAACTCCCATTACATGTGCAATATGTGGCCTAGTACATACCATAGCATACATCAAGCTTCATACAGTTGAAGCATAGGGTACCTTGGACATCTTATCCTCCTCTTCTTATGTCTTGGGACACATCTCCTTAGTCAATTTCAAATGACCAGGTAAAGATGTACTGACAGCTTTAGCATTCTCCATAGAGAAACATTGCAACACCTTCTCAACCTAATCAGCCTAAGATAGCATCAATGTTCTATTTTTCCTATCTCTGCAAATCTTCATACCAAGGAATTGTTTTGCTGCCCCCAAATCCTTCATAGCAAATGCATGTGCTAATTGGCTTTTTAGCCCCTTAGTGTGATCCATGTTAGACCCAGCTACAAGCATATCATCAACATATAGACATAAAATAATGTAGCTATCATCATCCAACCTCTTAAAGTAGACACAATGATCTGAATGACACCTACTGTAAGCATGCTCATGCATAAAACTATCAAATTTCAAATACCATTTACAAGGTACTTGCTTCAAGCCATATAAACTTTTCTTCAATTTGCACACTAAGTTCTCCTTACCTTTTGTTACCTTGCTTTTAACATTCACATTCTAAACTCCCAAGCTAACTTTGCAAAGTCAATTTTGATTGGTTTTTAATTGTTGATGATGGTTTATGAACTATGATCTATGAATAAAATAGTATCTTAAAGAGATGTTGAAGTTGAATCATCAAATTCAGACCAAAGTTTAGCTTCAAATTTAGATTTAAGTTCAACGAGATAATTATAGGTGTAGCATACTTGTATTGAGTTGAACTCAAACTCGAAGCAAAGGTTTCAACTTCAACTTGAAATTCAAGTTCAAGATCAGGTGTGCAGAATCTGGGTTCTCAGTTGAAGTTCAAGCTCTGAGTTTGAGGTTTTTAGCATGCAGATGTATCAATACAATTATAGGTTGATGTTCGGGCTTTGAAAGACAAGTAACCAATTCAGGATTCACAACCTCAACCTCCAAGTCTCGAATATGGATAATCAAAATCATACTTGGAGCAGTTATCTAAAGCATGGAGAGTAAAAACAAAGCACAGATTTAATGTGTGTGCATGACAGTGATATAAGCCTTTCGAGAGGTAAATGGAAACAGTCATATGCACCTCCATGAATTTGTAATCTCCAACATGCTCATGGAGTTTCAATGCTTGAGCTTGGGATTTCTTAGCAAAAGTTACAGTATGAAGGCCATGTGCAGATCATAGGCACATTGAAGAGTCGCAAGGAATAATAAGTGATACAAACTACAAGTGATGTGTCGGGTTGCATGGAATGCAATAATGTTATAATAAATAATATCTTGCATGCGTAGTGTTGAGCTTGACCTTTATCGGCATTTGTAATGTCATTTCCAATATGCTCGGTTACCATCATGCGGTGTCTGGGTAAGAGAAAACTATCATCATACCATTCAAGCCGACTCTCGACAGAGGTTATTCCTAAGTGCAAAAATATAAAGTGTTGTTGATATAATTCTAGAGACCACGTCAAAACAGAGACTATGGCCACCATGCCAAGATGATGGCTCTTCTATTATCGCTTGTTGCAGAGTTTTCTTATAGGTATACCAAGAATCGAATCTCTCAGTGCTGCGTGGAATGAAATGGGAAAGCATATCAGTTATTGTCACATTCCCAATTTCCAATAACGCTTGCAACCATGCCTTTCTTAGCATTTGAAGATATATTTGTGCAGGTAAAATCAGAATAGTAGAAGAGGTCAAATATAATATGTGAATCTCTCAATGAGATGTCTGAGCTCGAGAATCATCAAACACATCATAGAGGTGAGATTGAGCATGTAGAATGATTACAGGAAGCTCCAATTGGTAATTTATGTGCAAGTAATATACTGTTATAGTATGAATTCAGCATGTAACTGTAATATTTTATCAGCAAAAATGGGTCTCGGTGTGAGGGCCGTAACGTTTTATTGCACCGTCGGATTTTGCTATGTTTTGGATATGTTGTTATGAGACTAGTCTTCCAGATTATCAACGGTGAGATTAGCAAAATTCATTGGCATTCAAAAGTTATAGCTGACTGTATACACGTCTATCCAAGAGGTCAGCAAAGTAACAACATGGATTTAATTTATTGCAAAAGTTCCCCCTTTTGAATTTCAAATGCTTAGTGACTATCTCTCGCTATCTTATCAAGATGAAAAAGATATGTTATGAATTTTTCAACCAAATGTCTTAACAAATAATTGGTTTGACAGAATGTCACGTGGGGAGGTGGAGCCCATAAATTAGACAGGTGTCTGTAATCAGAAATTTGGAGGAGAATAAGCATATCATAATGTTTTGTTAAAAATTATTTTAATCTTTGACACATTACTCCTCCTCATAATAGATAATAGAATACATAATTATTTAAAGATCATATGAGCATTGAGAAAAAGGATAAATATTTGGAATGCAAATAGTTCCAAGAAACAGTTACTCAAACTGAAACAGTTTTGATAGAAAGAGAAGATAAATAGATTACAATATGATGTAACAGGTGTTCTTCTTTTCGGGGCTAGAAGTTCTACAGCTTCTATAACAGGTGAGAAGACAGCTATGGTGGGAAAAGAGGGAGGGCTGTTCTTTTCTATTTTGGGAGCAAGTTCTACAGCTGCTTCAGGGGAAGAGAGATTGGTTTTGCAGTCTGTTTGTAATGGAAGGATGTGATAATACTATTGTTATTACATTATGTTTCTGAAATAAAGAGGATATGCATGTGTTTGATTCTATAGTCTGTACACTCATATTTCTAGTTTAAAGGATCTTATGGTCTTTTATTTCCCTATTTTAGACACAGTGATATCCATTACATTAGATTTGTGATGTATGTAATCTTATGATTGATGCATTCACATTTTTGGCATGCTAATACCTACAACCCCTCTTAACTCTTCTGTAATGCAATGTGGGAAGTTGAATAAGAAATCATAGGGTTATTTATTTGTCTTCCTTTCTTTATTCATAAATTTGATAATCAAATTCACCTAATGTTGATGGGCCGATGTTAGAAACCCTTTTGTGTCTTCAGGTTAAAGGCACAACCAAGTATCATATTCATTGAATATCATTTGTGAGGGCGCTGTACCTCTCAATTCAGAGGAGGATTATCAATAAAATGATAATCTATCCATCTATTAGTATATTTTGTCTTTCTTTTTGGGTGTATTGAGTCATGTTCTCTAATTCTTGTTGAAAGGCAAAATTGTTTACTAACACCTTTGACCATAAATCCCTATGGCTGAGCCATATATATCTCCTCATCCAAATCACCATGAAAAAAGGTTGTTTTAAAATCTAGCTACTCTAAAATGAAATCTTCAGTAGCCACTAGACTTAAAGCAGTACAGATAGAAGTCATTTTAACAACAGGAGAAAATATCTCATCAAAATCAATTCCCTTTTTTTGTGCAAATCCTTTTACAAATAACTTGGCTTTAAATCATTTTTTACCTCCATCCTCTTCTTTTAACCTATAAACCCACTTATTCTATAAAACCTTTTTACCTGCAGACAGCTTGCACAAATCCAATGTCTTATTCTTCAGCAAAGAGTCTATTTCATCTTTCATTACAAACTCTCACTATATCTTAGTATCCACCTACATAGCTTCATCATAAGTTTCAGGTTCACCAGCATAGTAAGTAAAATAGAATACAAAGAGGGAGAAAATCTTTGTGGAGGTCTAATTTTCCTTGTTGACCCTATTTGTGTGGTATTTGTTGTTGTGGTTGTTGCACATCATGAGGAATGGCTGAAACATCAGCTTTTGGAGTATCATCCAACACTCCATAATCATCTTCTTTCTTCTCATTGAATATGACATCCCTGCTTCATACAATTTTATGATTTTCAAAATCCCAAAGCCTATAACCAAACTCATTAATGCCATATCCAACAAATACACATTTCTTTGAGTTAGCTTCTAGCTTGGTTCTATTTTCAGAATCTATGTGAGAAAATGCTTCACAACCGAAGGTTTTGAGAAAAGAATAACTAACCTTCTTACCAATCCATGCCTCCTTTGGAATTCCATAGCCCAAAGGAGTAGAGAGACCTCTATTAATCAAATATACAATAGTATTGATAGCCTCCACCCACATGTGTAAGGGCAACCCAGCATGCAACCTCATGATCCTTGCATGTTCCATTATAGTCATGTTCATGTGTTCAACCACTCCATTTTCCTCTAGAGTCCTTGGAACAGTTTTCTGTCTACAAATACCATTAATGGAGTAAGAATCTTCAAATTGATGACTGCAATACTCACCACCATTATCAGATTTTAGACATTTTAATTTTTTACCAGTCTCATTTTCAACCAAGCATTTCCATTTCTTAAAAGTTTGAAATACACTAGATTTCTATCTAAGGAAATAAACCCATACTTTTCTAGTTGCATCATCAATAAATGTAACATAGTAATAAGGGCCACCAAGGGAAGATACCTGAGTCAGTCCCCGTACATAAGTATGCACAAGTTCTAATTTCTTCCTTTTATTTTCGTTCCTAGACTTTGCAAAACTCACTCTCTTTTTTTCCCCATACACACAACTTTCACAAAAATTCATATTAACAAATTTCAGACCTAGTAAAACTTTCTTTTTATGAAGTAATTTCATACCTTTCTCACTCATGTGCCCAAATCTGTTGTGCCATAGTGTTGTATCAAAATTTACAATAGCTATTTGTTCTCTCTAGTCAACTACAACAATTATTCCTAAACATTCATTTTTCTCTAAAACAATTAAAGTAGAAGGAACAATATGACCTGTACAAAGATATAAGGTGCTTACTTTCACACCTTTTGCTACTACAATTGAAACTTTTGAAACCTTCCAATTTTTATCATTAAAAGTAACTACACAACCCTCATCACTAAGTTGCCCTACTGAAATTAAATTCCTACTTAGCCTTGGAATATGTCTTACCTCATGTAGTAGCCAATGATTCCCATTCCGCAACTTAATCTTAATTTTTCACTTTCCAACAATCTGACAGGGTTCATTATCCCCCAAATAAACAAGCCTAAAATTCCCTTGGACATAATCAATGAAATAACCTCTATGAGGTGTAGCATGAAATGAAGCACCAAAATCTAAAACCCATGAATCATCAACACTTTCTAAAGATAGAAGAAAAGCATCCTCTTTGGATTTGTTACTTACCTGCCTCCTTGTCTCCATCTGATTTATCTCCATTTTTCTTTCAATTCAAGCAATCTTTCTTTTTGTGCCATTGTTTCCCATAGTACCAATAGTCGTTCGGTCCTCTTGATTGAGACCTCCTCCCCTTTGACTTTCCTCTTGATTTCTCATGATTTCCATAATTACTTCCTCTCTCATTCATTCTTCCCCTGCTTTGTGTATTCAAGGCACTTCCTAATGTAGATCCACCTAAGGTTTTCATATGAGTTTTCTCACTCAAAATAACACTGATCACATCATCATATTTTAGGGTACTAGATCCAAGAACATAATTACTCACAGCCATTACCAAGCCATTCTAGCTTTTAGGCAAAGAACACAAAATCAAGAGAGCCCTAATTTCTTCTTCAAAATTGATACCTACAAAAGATAACTGACTAGTAATAGTATAAAACTCATTTAAATGATTTGTAAGAGATCCACCTTATGCCATTTTCATATTAAATAAACAATTAATGACAAATGCCTTGTTTGAAGTGGAGGGCTTTTCAATTCTTCTATCATCTTTGTTTTTGTAATATTAAATGCCACTAATGGTGTTAGGCATAATCAAATGCTTCCAAGTGCCTTTCTGTCCAAAACATCCCATTCATCATTTGAGATAGATCCCTGATTCTTGGCTTTGCCTTCCAATAGTTTCCATAAATCCTTCTGATACAGATAGTCTTCCATTTACATCTTCCATAACTGCAAGTTTTTCCCATTAATCCTATCAACCCTCAGCTTACCCTCATTTGCCATTGCTTCCACTCAACCGTGAGACTCCCACTCAACTGTGAGACTCCCACTCAATCATTAAACTTTCTAGCAGAGGATAACTTAAAAATAACTAGGCTCAGATACCACTTGTTAGGATTAAACCATAGATAGAAGTAACAATCACATGCAAATATAACTAATAACAAAAAATAATAGATCACACAGAAAAGAAAAAAAGGCACCAAGATTTAACGTAGTTCACCCAAACCCTAGGCTACATCTGCTAAACAAAAACTACAATATTTTTATGATCCAGTTATTACAACCTGATTATAGTCCATAATCTTGTATAGCTCAACATCACCACAAGATCCAATTTTGCATCACAACTATAAAACAATCCCTAACCCTAAGCCCTTTTTTACAAGTATTAAACTACTTTAGGGTTACTACAAAGAATTTATGAAGTATGTGCAATACTGTCCTGATCAGTCACCACAAACTAACACTTTCTAATTGCCACCATAGAATCATCCTTTAGATTTTTCACCACAACTGAATCAAGAAGGAACTCCACTTTATTGTCACACCCATAGTGAGTTATTTGGTAGATTGAAAGAAGGTTGGTGCTAAGATTGGGAACATGAAGAACATCTTTGAAGACTCTATTTTCCAACTCAACATTCCTTTTTCCTTCAACTTCCACTTGTGTGTCATTTCCCACATAGACGTAATGTACATTTGATAGTTTCAAAGTGGAAAAATGCTCCCTTGAAACACCCATATGATGTTTAGCTCTTGATTCAAGAACTCGTTACTCATAATTATTTGTACTTGCTACCAAAGCTTGTCCCTTACCTTTTGAAGTGGTTGAAGATCCCTTATCCTTGTAGGCATTTGGTACATCAATTTTATGTTTCCTCATTAAGTTTAGCAACTCATCAATTTTCTTATCCTTACACTCATGTTCATCATGACCATTCTTCTTACAATAGGCACAAGTTTTTTTCCCCCTTTTGTTTAAATTGTTTCCCTTTTTATTGTTTTTTAAAAAGGACTTGTCTTGTCAAGTTAAGAAGATTATTATGTGGAGGAAGATTGATGCAAGGAGGTAGAAGAATTTTTTAGCTTAGCCTTCCATTGCTTTTTCTTCTTGTTGGAAGTTTTACCACTTGGATTCCCTTGATTAGTTACCAAGGCTTTGGTCTTTGAAGATTGCAGAATTCCCATGCTCACTAACTTTTCATGTTCTAAGACCAGCATTCTCGAAAATGACTCAAATGAAGGCTTAGTGAAGGTACTACCCATTGTTAATTTGTGAGTATTATAACTAGAAACAAAAGCTTCACATATAGGAGGAAGATGAGTCATCACATGTTTGATCAACTTTCCATCCTTGATGGGTTCACTATAATCCTTAAGTTGTGCCCTATACATGTTTAGTTGGGTAAGATAGTCTTTGATGGTGTCGAAATTCCTAGGATCCAATTTGAGAAGATTGTCCTCAATGGTGTAGGCCATATCTTCATCTACTATTCCATACAATGCTTCAAGTTTATTCGAGACTTCTATTGGATTCCTAAGGTTCCTAATGTGATATTTGACAAGATCTGAGATATTCTTTAACAAGATTCCTAGGCCATTTCTTGTTTTGATGCGTAATCTTCTTTGTGAGACTCATCAACATCATCATTAGGTTTATTTGCTGCACCAATTACATAATGTAGTAAACCTTTTTCAACTAATGATTCCTTTATCTTTTCTTTCCAATAAGCATAATTATGTCGTGCTAACTTAGAAAAATAGCCCATAATGCAAAAGAAAGAGCACAATATCAAGGAGACACAAGCATATGAGACATCCCCCCCAACCTTTCACTCAATCAAAGAATCCCCCCCAAATAAATTCTTTAGAAAATTTATATGATGTAGTGCATTTACAATAGGCCACTTCTCAAATGGATAGAAGTGGACTTCTAATTTTGTTGTTTACAATCTCCTCTTGGAGTTCAAATCTAGTACTAAACAATGTAGCTTAGATATACATTTTGAAGTTTAATCAAAGCAATACAATGCAAAATAGGACCTATTTCTGAAAGTGGTATTTTTGTCCACACAAGCGTATAATCTAATTGTAGATCTAGGAAGTAGATGAAAAATTGTGCACTTTCAAAGAAAATCAAACCTAAATATGTCTCTAGATGAGCTTGTACAGAGCATTTGAAGTTGCAAAATGTAGGATTAGATAGGTACAATCACCAAAAATTGAACTTTTTGACAAATTTTTGCACCAAAACTAGAAAATAATAGTGCCACTAAAAAATTAAAGAAATTTTAGCTTAAATAAAAAAAATGCACCTGATTTGGAGTCTGGATGACCAAGATATGGCCTCCCAAAGTTGGACTGCCAAATCAAAACTACATACGGAGAAGGGGTCTACTTAGGTAATTGTGAGGTTAAGTTTGACATCCATATGACCATCATGATAGTACAATTTGACCTACTTGTGATGGTCTAATGGTTGTCAAATTTAAGGTAGGAAAATGGTGACATCATAAAAAAAGACCTGTCCAGATGACATGGCAGTCTGTATGATTTACGTGTTAGATTTATATGGTATTGAATACTTACTTGGTAGGTGACTTGGCAGGGGGGCTGACATTTTTGTGTGCTAATGTGTCATTGTTGATGTGTCGTTGAAGGCAGCCATGTGGCGGACAGCTAGAGCTGATGTGGTAGATGTGAAGCTGATGCATGGAGGAGGTATGGTGAGAGGTCAATGGAGTGAAGATTATGCCAGAAGTTCATTGTTGGTGATTATTTTATTATCATGAGTGGATGGGTGTGGGATTTTTAATCACACATTCACCAATTTGGTGAATGTTGACTGGTATTAAACTTGGAGAATGCAAATGTTAAATCGTCTATGAAGCTATTGTGAGTTATGTTGTCAATTTGTGATGTGTGGTCAGCCGTGATTTGCGAAGTCCATTGAGTTTGAATGGTTTGCCAGCTTATTGTAAATGCCAGTTATGTGCAAGAATATGCCAGTAGTGTTATATAATATTTTGTAGGCACCGGGATTTTACAACCTAATTTCTTTTAATAAAAATTACTCATCTACAAGCCTAATCGGCCAAAAAAATTCTTAAAAAATACAACAATTCTGGCAATTTTTTTTCTAGCAATGTGAATATAAAAAATGCAAATCCAAAAATTAAATCATACCAATTTTGTAAATCAAGCCTTTGGGTTCTGATTTGCAAAAAAAATTTGTCTCAAATTTTACTATGGCATAGGGTAGGCAAATTTATAGTTAAAATTCACCAAATCAATGCTATGTATGGAATGGTGAGGTCCGCTTTGTCTATAGATGCTCCCAATAACTGCAGATACTCCAGATTTGAATCATGGTCCTTCGAGAGGTGAAGCAAAAATGGTCTCCAATGGCTATGTGTAGAGAAGCTCCCTTAGTTCTGATACCATATAAGAGTTTTCCTTAGGGCAAAATAACACCAAGATCAAGAAGCTCAAACACTAGCACAATATGGACCAATAATGTATGATCAAAATAACAATAATGAGAATGTCATAGGGTAAAAGTATAAACCTTTGTCACCCTTTTACAAAGGAAAAGGCTAACAATAGTATAATTGTTCACCTTCAATGACATAAAATTGGTATTATTATTTGGAATTTGTAAGTGAAGTAAAATAATTAAATATGTAGAAATGAACAACATTTAGGATTATAATTTTTAATAATTATTTGGAATAAGAATTTATATATTTTCCTATTTTTCTAAAGCTAATTTTTTAGTTGCTGAAAAATGTTGAAAATTAAGGGTCTAGTTCCCACCACAAAACTATAAGGAAATAAACTTATTTCTCTTTTATCTTAGATTATGTTATAAATAACATATGTAGCTAGAACAATAAAAAATAAAAATTGGCCTTAGACATATATTTTCGCGTTTATAATGATTCAAATTTCAACTCACCTAATATCGATAGTTTTCATCTCCCACTACATTTTTCAAAATAAATATATTCTAACCAAAAGAAAAACTATATATTCTTGAAGAGGACTCTCTCCTCTGGAACGTCATATAATTTTAATTTTTTAAAATATGATTTATCATTTTTCTCTTTCTTAAAATTGGCATATTCTTGAGTGTTAAAATACGTACTTGTAAAATTTTTTAATTATAATATACTATATTTAATTCAAACACTATGAACTCTATATGAGAATATTCTTGTATTTGAGATCTATAAAATGGTATGTATATTGCATTTAAAAAAATCATAAAAAATAGTAAGAGTTATTGAAAGGTCAATTTTCTAAAATAATTTTACTTTTTAGTAATTTGATACAAACTAGTATAAAACATGCATTTAATAAACATTTCTAATTGGAAAAGTGTGATACCATATATAACTTAGCTAGAATAAATTTATCAAGACCATATGTTTGAACAAAGTTGATTTTTAGATATAACTATAAAAAATCAATCATTCTAATAAGTCAGCCTAAAAGATGAAATAGCTTTGTACTTTTACCCCATATGTACATACACACTAGAAGTGCCTACATATAAAGGCATCTAGAATGAGTAGGAGTTATCAAAGTGATAAGTCTCACAAGTAAGCACATGTCCACCACAAGTGGATTATCCTCCATTGAGCACAAGAGTTTGTCTGATGATGAGAGGATAAGATTACATGGGGGTATTTTATAGTGAGATTTTATAGACACCATGTGCTTAATTAGAGTACAAAAAATTGTGTTGTCTACATGACAACTCAAATGATTATGCAAACTCCCGTGTTGTCAACAAGACAACTCATCCAACAATGCATACTCCTAGATGTCTATATGATAAATAATAGGATAATGCATTTAACTTAAGTAAACTTAAGTAAAATGTAATAATAATTAATTATTTACACTAACAATTATAATAATCCATTAATATTTTATGCTTAATTGTTGATTTAGTATCCAATGCCCACACCTACATGACGAATTGGATTCACAAGAGTTATTATCATACTTTAAGTTATTATACAAGAACTCAATTTATCTACATTCATTAAAAAAATACCACATTCCTCTCGATACAAAATTTCAAATTTTCAATAGTTGTATATCCATTATAGTGAATTAATTTCACCAATTAATGGCGTAAAGCTAGTATGTGTAAGTAAAAACTTGAGGCATTTCTTTGTTATTCATTATGATAAATATTTTGCATTATTTTAAAATATTAGAAGTAATATGTTTTCCTAACTTCTCATATTTTGCATATGAATGAAGTTGTATTATATATATTTGATTTTCTAAAGCGTTTGATGCAAATTATGTTGTAAAATAAATTCTATTATATAATATGTTGTTATAGAGAAGTTTCAGTATAATAGTTTTAAAAATATATATATATATATAAATGTGTGATTGTATGGATGAAAATTTAAAGAAAAACTCCAATAATACTAACCATTATTCTACAAATTTATAAAAGCTAGCTTGAAAACATATTCAAAAGTAAATATTTATAATGTTATACTATGATAACTAGGAGATATTCTCCATAGCAAGCTAAACATTGATATTTCTATAAATATTCAACCACATAGTATTTAAGTCAAAATTCATCTCTTGTGAAAGTGAATCAAATCATCTAGGTTATACTCATAGAGGTGTAACATTGAGACTTCCTAGAAAGTCTCTCATCCTAGTAGTAATCCATCTCAAGTGTATTTAACTATAGAGTTTTATTCAAGGTTAAGAAGAAACCTTTTGCAATCCCATTCGAAAACCCTACAACAAACGACATGCATTATGAGTCATTCATAATAAATCCCCTTAATCTCATCAATTGATAAGTAGGTGATATTTTGTATAGCAAGTGAAAATATGATATTCCTATTAGGATTAAATTGTATAGATTTTGAGTCAAACTCATGGACTTGCATAATATTTTCTATAAGGATTCAACTATGCAATTTTTGAGTTGAACTCATTTAACCATGTTTCATGAGTAGTGATTCATAATAACCCATCTATACTGAGAATTGATGTAATGCATAGAACTCATTTCATCTATATGGTCATAGAGGTGAAAGCTATAAACTTCCCAAGAGGACACATTTGAATACTACTCCAAATCAAGCATGCTGAACCACGACATTTTTGATAAGTTTAAGACTCTTTTCCTTGCATTTCCCTTTATAAAACCTTCAATGAGTATTTTTCTTTATGAATAATTCATTATAAAGCTCTTCAAGTTCATAAATTGATAAAATACTCTTTAGAAAAAAAATGTATTGTGTTTTTGTAAGAGTAAAATTCTTAATTTCTTTTATCAATATATTTCTCTTTCTTATATAAAATTAAATATAGCCATATAAAATATAAAATAGCTATGATAAAAAAAACTTTTTAGTGTAATATATATATATATATATATATATATATATATATATATATATATATATATATATATATATATATATATATATATAAAACTTAGTTTTCATATAATATATCAGACGTTATAGAATTTAGTTGTACATACTCATTCATGTTTTTTTTTCAATGAGTAATGGGCCAAAGCCAAGATTTATTATTTGTTATTTATTATCAACCATTATGTCCTTTGTTTTTGGAACAATTATATTCAAACAAATAACAAATTCAAGGAGTAAATTAAGGTGTAAAAAACAATTTGAGATAATTTAGCATCCTTCAATAATGGTTTTATTAAAATTTTATAAATTCTATAAATTTTAATGTAGTTCTCCTAATATTTGATGCATATGGTATATGAAAAATTTTGTGATCAATTTTAACTTAGTTCTCTTAAGGTTTGATGCATATGGTGTATATAGAAATTTGTTATAAAATCAAAGTTTTGTGGTGATCACAATGTTTCCATGGATACATGATTATTATTGTAAATTATTGAGTAATGTGAAACAACATTACTTGATGAATACAATTTTCTTTTGTCAAAGTAAATTTAGTTGAATAACTTTTGGATCTTGTCAACAAACCATACAAAAGTTAAGACATCACAAATCTTTCATTTATGAAATGTACACTATTTCATTTTGTAATAATTTATTTTATTTACAAAATATTTATATATCATAATTAAATGAATACATAAATGCCTTTTATTTTATTTTTGTCAAGCAAATTTATTTTGTCAATTATACAAAGAAAATCATATTAAAATTAAGACAGCACAAACCTTTGATTTATAAAATATGTATTTCAAGTCTTTTAAGTTCCAAATTAATTTATCTTAGTTACAAGATATTTGTCAATAAACTATTTTTCTCTACTAGAATTGTAATCTTATATAATGTTTTTTATATGAACTGTATCACCTATAAGAACTGTCATCTACTTCATCAAATATCTTACTCTTACAAGATAAGATTTTCCTATAGTTTTGAAAAAAATATATCAAATTAGATTTATAATACTAGAACATTTATCACAATTTATTCGTTTATAAATTAAAACAGCTATAACTTTCTGATCATAATCCAAGACTTAAATTTTAAGAACAAGACAACTTACAAAGTTCCAACTGCCACAGCCACGATCCCTTAAATTGCAGAGACTTCCTGCACAGATTGAAACAATATAATTCTAAAACATGGGAACCTTTTTCATTGAAGAAATTACAATGAGCAGCGCTATATCAACAGCCACATTTGCAAATGTATGGCCTAGTAGATTTCTCCAGCTTACAAGAACATAAACATCCCCTTATTATTATAAAATACCATATAAGCTTAAATACATAGCACCCAGTGCACATTCAGATGCATCTGAACATAACATATATAACATATAAAACATAAAAGGAAGCTACTGCTTGTTTTTCCCTTCTATAATATATAAAACATAAACCTCTTCTACAGGCCTTCCTTCTTCTGTCCAGGAAGCTTTTCCTTTATCTTGTCAACCATACCAACCTTCTCTTGTTTCTCACAAGGCATATCTTGCCCTTGGCCTTGCCCTTCTTTCTTCTGTCCGGGAAGCTTTTCCTTTATCTTGTCAATCATACCAACTTTCTCCTGTTTCTCACATTGCATATCTTGGCCTTGGCCTTGGCCTTCTTTCTTCTGTCCAGGAATCTTCTCCTTTATCTTCTCCATCATCCCTCCTTCCTTTTGCTGCTGCTGCTGCTGACCCATCTTTTCCTCTTTGTTTTGCCCAAAGAGCCCACGTTCCTGTTGCTCTGGTGCATTTGTGTCCGCCATTACTATAAACTTCACAAATTCAAGAATAAGAAGTGAAATGAAGCTCACAAGTGAAAGTGTTTGATCGTAATGGTTATGACGGGAATGAGTATTCATAGGGTTTCAGTAGAATGTAGAATGTGTGCGCTGTTTCACGCTGCCACGTAAAAAGGTTGTCGGTGGTATAACTATATTAAATCACGTAGTGGGATAAATATCTAGATAAATTTATTAAATCACGTAGTGAGATAAATATCTGGATAAGCTCCAGTGCACTATTTTCATCTTCAGTGGGGTCCAAGTAGAGAGCGCAATTTTATGTCAAGCAAGGTTATTGGATGGCAAAAGAAAAATCTAGAATTGACGACTTTGTGCTGAACAACCCTTTTACGTGTCCATTTATCGTGGGCAATGCATATGGACAAGAACCATAATTTTTATTTTTTTATTTTCTCCGATGTATTTTATACTCTCTTGCCATCTAGAACCTATCTAGACGGGGTGATTTTGCTTAATGTAATTCGATGATTATATCTTTCATTTGATTTCATATTGGAATTAGATTGAGACATTATTCTTTTAAAATTATAATTTAGTTATTACGCCAAGAGGCGTTCTATACAATGGCAGCACAAATGTCCAGCACGGGAATATGCCAAGATTTCTTGTCAATAAAAAAGAATTGGGAGCAGTTACAAACTTCCAAATTAAATATTAAAAAAGAATTTCCGAAATAATAGCTGGCCGAAATAATAGGAAGCCAAATGGAGGCCGAAATAATAGGCTCGAAAAAGTAGGGGCCGAAAAAGTAGGACCCGAAAAAATAGGGCCCGAGAAAATAGGGGCGAAATAATTTCAATATGATTTTTTTTTTTTTTTTAATATAATTTTGCATGCACATTCATGCTTTTTTTTTGCGGGGAGTGGGGGAATTTGAAACAAATTCGTGAAATGTGAAGGGACGTCTGTTGGGGGATATGAGGACCCTCTCAGAAGTTATAAAACCAAGGCTCCTCATTTCATTTTCATTTTATATTTTTGCAGGAAGGAAGAGGTGGAGGTTATTGGAGGATTAGATTGGAGTTTTTGAATAGGAGTAAATTGAAGTTTTGGAGTAACATTTTTGCAGGTGAGATTTCTATTTTTTATTTACATTTTCATTTAGATTTAGATGTAGAAGTAAATTGAAATTCAAAATTAGTTATAATATTCTACTTTGATTTATATTTCAATTTTAATTAATTTCATTTAGATTTAGAATTCTGTTCATATGACCGAAATTGAGGCCACTGGAGGACCTGTGCAGAGTTTTTCGTGGAGATAAGCATGTGGGTACTGAATCAAGGCACATTAGGCCTCTTGGAGATGTAATTGCGGTGACTTCTATGGCTTTTTGAATCGAATAGGGCAATCTAAACAGTCTCAGATCTGAAATTCTTTTTTTCCTTTTCAGCCGAAGACAGAACAAAGATTGCTTGCAAGAAATTTTGTAGAGTTTAAGATTTGATTGCTTATGGCCGACTATTCTTGGTAACTGATATTTCTATTGTATATTCCCGTGCCCAGCATGGGAAGTTTTAATCTATACAATTTATTTGGTGCATTTAGTGCACAAACTAAAGAATGCATATGCAATCAATTTTTTTATCAATCTTTATGATAGCTTTTTTTTTAAAATAGAAAATAGAAATTATTCTTTTATGTATGTAGAAAAAAATTAGAAAGATTTTATGTATGTAAAAAATTAAAAGAATTCTATATACATCTAGATTTATTGAAAAGAATTCTATTTACATCTAGATATTTTGATTGAAATAACCATAATGTAAAAACAAAATATAAAATAGAAATGTTAATATATGTATGTAGAAAAAATTAGAAAGATTGCATGCATCTAAAAAAATTCTATTTACATCTAGATTTTTTTAGAATGGAAAAAAATGGATAATAGAAATATCAGTTGCATGTTTGTAGAAATAAATTAGAAAAACATGTATCTAGAAATTAAAAAGATTCTATATGTGTCTAATTTTTAGATTTTACTTTATTCTAAACTAATTATTGATGGATATATATTTTAAAAATATTTATGTAGTTTAAAGTTTAGATTTTAAATAATTTGTATGCAAATAGGAAAAAGAATAAATATTTTATATATATGTAGATTAATTTCTAATTTTAAAATTTACAAGTAAATGAGTACTTTATTCATTTAAAGTAAACAAGTTTTTAAGTAATATATTTTTATTTTAGAAATATATTAATCATAATGTTCATTTATTATTACTTATTTAATATACTTACTCTCAAATCTAAGACAATAGAAATGATATTTTATTAACTTTGAAATAGGGAAGCGTTAAGCAAGTTCGTTTACAAAAATACCAAAAATATATTTGGTCTTTGATCAAATTGGAGTTAATATTAGAAATATAAATATGATCATTAACAATTAAGCTAAATTCAGTTCAAAACAATAATGTTATTTAAATTTAAATAAATTTTTTTGAAAAGAATTCTATTTATATCTACATATTTTGATTGAAATAACCATAATGTAAAAACAAAATATAAAATAGAAATGTTAATATATGTATGTAGAAAAAATTAGAAAGATTGCATGCATCTAAAAAAATTCTATTTACATCTAGATTTTTTTAGAATGGAAAAAAATGGATAATAGAAATATCAGTTGCATGTTTGTAGAAATAAATTAGAAAAACATGTATATAGAAATTAAAAAGATTCTATATGTGTCTAATTTTTAGATTTTACTTTATTCTAAACTATTTATTGATGGATATATATTTTAAAAATATTTATGTAGTTTAAAGTTTAGATTTTAATTAATTTGTATGCAAATAGGAAAAAGAATAAATATTTTATATATATGTAGATTAATTTCTATTTTTAAAATTTACAAGTAAATGAGTACTTTATTCATTTAAAGTAAACAAGTTTTTAAGTAATATATTTTTATTTTAGAAATATATTAATCATAATGTTCATTTATTATTACTTATTTAATATACTTACTCTCAAATCTAAGACAATAGAAATGATATTTTATTAACTTTGAAATAGGGAAGTGTTAAGCAAGTTCGTTTACAAAAATACCAAAAATATATTTGGTCTTTGATCAAATTGGAGTTAATATTAGAAATATAAATATGATCATTAACAATTAAGCTAAATTCAATTCAAAACAATAATATTATTTAAATTTAAATAAAATAAGCCATTTTTACTTTGAAACATCAAACAACTAATTAACTAATACAATAATTAAAATAAATGAATCTATTATGACATAGAAAAATATTTTCGAAGTATAATTTCTTTGTTTTTGAATCAATATGAGTTTTTTTTTCTACTTGAAAAGATAAACCATCCTAATTGTCATCCTTAGTTAACCCTAACAACAACCCCTACCTTAGCCCTAGCCCCAACAATGATGTACAATATAACTATAATCCAACATTAAACTATAATTATAGCACTAAAACATATCCCTATTGATATAACGAAAATCTCAATCCAAACCATAATCTAAACCAAAAACCTACACATTAATATTGGTTATAGTCCTAACCCTAAAATCTAACCCTTAACCATAATGTAAAAATGAACTCCAAAATATTGATCAAAATCCTAAACCTACCTATATGGATAACCATGATATTAAACTCTAAATCCAGTCCCAAGGTCCTAACCATGGTGTAAACCTATAACCGAACTCTTAAAAAATTTACTAATCCCTGATCCTAATCACATTCCCAACTTTAAACTTGAACCATAAACCATAGTTGTAACCATAATCATAAACTTAAACAAAACCCTAACCCTAAAGGTACAATCATAAAATTAATCATAGCTTAGACCCTAATCCTAGCACAAACCACAATCATGACCAAATATATATCTTCACCTTACCCCTAATCATAATTTCAATGCTAACCCTAACATTAGTTTCAATCCTACCATGATATGAACCCTAATATAGACTTCACCTTGATCCTCACCCTAATCTAAAGTCTAATTAAACCCTAACTAAAACCTAATCTAAATGATATATCTAACTATAATCCTAACTGTAATTATCATACAACCCAATGCAAACCCTCATGTATATTTAATCCCTAATCTTAACTCTAAATATTCTATAAACTCTAGAATTGACCTTGATTCTAACCATAACCCTAAAATCTAAATTGTAACCATAGCACGAAAGGTGGGGACCCCCGCTACATGGCACAATTCTAGGTCTTGGAGCCTTGCGAAAGCACTACAGAGTGAGGAAATGTCATAAAGGTGACATGTAGTAGCATGATGCAATTTTGGGCTTTAGAGCATTGCAGAAACAATGCAGCTTAAGGAGGCGCTAGATAGAGACTCATGGAAAGAAGAGGAAATACATTCATGTCTCTGGCGAAAAACTATGAAAAGAGATAACATGATGTCTTAACCTCCCACAAAAAATGCAAGGTTGATCCCAAGGGGGAATTTGGTTTCCCCAAAAATGAATGATGGTCATCGATGAAGGTCTTGCTCTCGAAATAGATGGCATAGATGCATCGTGAATCCTCACCAATGAAGGATTAAGTCGCAACCGTCGATGTAGATTCTCCCCTCAAAAAGGATGACTGAGATGCAACGAGGAAACTCATCCCAATGAAGGATTAAGTCACATTCGTCGATCAAGATTGGCTTTATTTCCAATGGATGACTACGATGTAGTGAAGAGATTCCTCCCAACAAACGAAGCAGATAGCACAAAAGGTGTGAACCCCCTCCACGTGGCACAATTTTGGGTCTTAAAGACTCATCAAAGCATTGTGGAGTGAGGAAATGTTGGAAAGGCAATGCATGGTAGCATGATGCAATTTTGGGCTTCAGAGAATTGAAGAAACAATGTAGCATGACAATGCATCAGAATGGAGATGCATGGCAACATCTTGTGCAATTCTAGGCTTTAGAGTGTTTCGAAGACACTAGCATATAAAGAAACGTTAGAATGGGAATGCATGGCAACATCTTGCACTTTTGGGAAGATGGGAAGATAGCTCGCGAAGAAATAAGAGTTATCGAATCTCGCAGCATGAATCAACCCGACCAAGAAAAAATGATCCAGCGTGGTCAATGAAGAAACCGAGCCAACACAAAATGTTAGCTGCCAACTTTAGCGATGTTAACCCTCTACAAAGAACCTATCCCATTTAAGGTCTCTCAGATCAAACATCAGTGATGGGTTGAATAGGGGCAAAAAATAGCACACAATGCCCTCCTAAATGAAATTCTAAATGTAACACGAATAACCACAGTCCTACTTCTTTCCCTAACCTTATCCATGAGTGTGGGAATATACATATTATTATATAGGGCACCTTATATAATAATAAATATAATCTAAAATCCCAACCCTTAGTCCCCTCCTAACTATAACTGTGACCATAAGAAAACTTCTAAATATAACCTTTCCTCTAACTCTAACCCTAACCCTAACCCTAACTATAATTGTAACCCTATCCCTACCACTAACTGTAACCCTGAATCTAACTCTACCATAATTGGACTTTAACCCTACCTATAACTATAACCCTAAACCTAACTCTAACCTTAACCGTAACCATAACCGTAACCCAAAACCTAACCCTAATCGTAGCTAGGATTCTAATACTTTGTCTACCCCTAACTCAAACTATAGCCCTAACTATACCTCAAACTCTAACCGTAACTCATATTCTAACCCTAAACCTAACCCTAACCTTGACCCTAACCCTAAGCCTAAGCCTAAGCCTAACCCTTTGTCTACCCCTATCTCTAACCCTAACCCTAACCCTAACCCTACCCCTAACTCTAACCCTAAATCTAACTCTTTTTGTAAATCTAACTCTACCATAATTAGACTCTAACCCTAACCCTAAATTTAATCCTGATTGAAACCCTAACCCTAACCCTAACTCTAACCTTAACCCTGACTCAATCCCCTTACCCTAACCTTAACATTGATATAACTCTCTCTATATATAACCCTAACTCTAAATATAAACCTAACCCTAACCCTAACCCTAACCCTAAATCTAACTCTAACCCTAACTATAAGCGTAACCCTACCCCTACCCATAACTCTAACTGTAAATCTAACTCTACCATAATTGGATTTTAATTTTAACCCTAACCCTAACTCTAACCCTAACCTTGACTCAAAACTCTAACCCTAACCCTAACTCTAACATTAACCCAATTGTAAAATTAACTCTACTGGTAACTCAAACCCTAAAACTAACCCTAATTCTAACCCTAACTCTAACTCTAGCTCTAGCTCTAACCCTAACTCTAACCATAACTCAAACTCAAACCCTAAACCTAACCCTAATCCTAACCCAAATTATAATGCTCTGTCTACCCCTAACTCAAACTATAACCCTAACCCTAACTCAAACTCTAACCCTAACTCATACTCTAACCCTAAACCTGACCCTAGCCCTAACCCTAACCTAGAACCTTACCCTAACCCTAACCCTAACCCTATCTATAACCCTAATCCTAACCCTAACTCTAATCCTAATCTTAACCCTAATTCTAATCCTAACACTAACCTTAACCCTACCCCGAACTCTAACCATAAATTTAACTCTACCATAATTAGAATCTAACCCTAACCCTAACCTTAACCCTAGCTCAAACCCTTACCCTAACTTTGTCCCTAACCATATATCTACGTATGACTATAACATTTTACATTACAATATCCCAAAAATAAAATATATATTTTTATCTAAATTAAACTCCTTATATTAAATTTAAAATAATATTTGACTCAAACCTTAACCGTAACCCTAACCTTAACCATGAGCATTACTCTAACCCTAACCTTAACCATAAATATAACTCTACACCTAACTCTAACCCTAATTCTAACTCTACCATAATTGGACTCTAATCCTATCCCTAACCCTAACTATAAGCATAACTCTAACCCTAGCCTTAACCATGAGCATAACTCTAACGTTAGCCTTACTATAACCCTAACACTAACCCTAATCATAACCATAACCATAACTCTAACCCTAACCTTAACCATGACCATAACGTTAACCCTAACCTTAACCATAAACATAACTCTAATCTAAACCATAACCATAACTCTAACAATAACCATAACCATAACTCTATCCCTAACCTTAACCATAGCTCAAACCCTAACCCTAACTCCAACCCTAACTCTAATGCTAACCCTAACCCTAATTCTATCCCTAAGGTTAACATTAACTATAATGGTAACTTTGTCCCTAACCATATATCTATGTATGACTATAACATTTTACATTACAATATCCCAAAAATAAAAAATATATTTTTAATCTATATTAAACTCCTTATATTAAATTTTTAAAAATATTTTGAAGCATAATTTTATACTAACTTCATACAACTCTAATTAAAAATTAATTAACAATTTTATAGTAACCTTATCAAAATAAAAAATAAAAAGTAAATATTTTTCCTATTGTGCCGCGACTGCCACTAGCTATATATACCTCTATATATATTACACTGAGAGTAATCGTTCTCGAGGCGCCTATTTTTATTTTCATTAATCCCAACTTCGATTAAAATAACTTTGGGATTAAATAAAAATAGGTGCCTCGAGAACGATTACTCTCGGCGTAATATATATAGAGGTATATATAGCTAGTATTAAATAGTTTCAAATTTTGTATTGGATATAGGGGATTTGTGAATTATTAAGTTTATAGGATTGGATCAAATCTAGATTTGTAAATCTATCATCTAGTTCTTGAATTTATCATGTGTACTACCTAAGTTTGAGAGGTCAATTTTTTGAAATAAATCTTGAAAATAATATATATATCTTTAATGGAGGACCTTTTCTTAATGGTGATATCATCATGATCTTTGAATGAAATATCTTGATAAAGGGATCTTGTCATCAACCTAAATGAAGGAATGTATATTTACTTTTATTTATTTATTATGTTTCATGTTTTAATTTATTTTTGAAACAAACATTAGAATGTAGGTACCTACTAGTCTAAAGTCATTTTGATGTCTTTATCTTATTGTTCACAAAGTTTTAAAAAGATTTTTTCAAATAAATTATTAGAAAGGAGACTCAACACAAAATAAATTTTTAGAAGACCTATAATATCCCCAAATAACAAATATTTTCAAATATAGCCACATAGAGCTAGAAAAGTTGAAATTAAACTACAAAATCCTTTCAAATCGGATTTACAAGATTTCATGAATATCAACAAAGCTCAACAAAGCAGGTACTAAAACTATGTACCCAATTTCATAATCAAATTTGTGCCCGAACTCCCAAAACTTATTATACTATGAATTCTAGGTTGGTGTGCAATGGGTATACCCAAGAGATTTGGAAGGTCAATTAGGAAAATGTTTGGCCTACTAGACAAATCTATGAAATATACAAGTTCAACTTGAAGACCATTTAGAAAATGGTTTTGTTTATGCAACAAAAGGCTTATTATATAATTGATAAATTAAAATTGACTATGCATCTAGTGTTGGCGGTATTAATTTCTGCCATTAATAACAGACAACCAGCCCACCGTCCAGCCAACAACTCAGTCGTCCATCCATCATCCATAATAAATTGCATAGTAGACACTATGCCATCCCAGCCGCCCATGTTTTTAATAAATGTAATATTATATTTAATATAGTGTAACATGTGTAAAATGTTTTTTGTGTAGAGAGTTCTCATATCCTGTATAAATAGAGGCCTTATGTAATGCATTTTACAAGGTAGTAAGGCAATAAAATCAGTTATTATCTCTGTGTATTTGTCTCTCTTTGCCTTCAAATTGGTATTAGAGCATGAAGAGTTGGGCCTAGGAGGAAAATAATTATATGTTGATATGTATAACTGCTGTAGCAGTGAATGGAGCTTCTAATGTTTTCTTGATTGCAGATCACTATCAGCTTCTAAAGTTAGAGACTAGTGGCTGCCAAGATTGAGAGAAGAAAAGATCCCAGTTTAATGTTTGAAGAAGGTATGAGCTGATTTCTTGGAGTGAAGTCTAATCATTAAAAAAATTGTTAAAAGGGGAAAATAAGCATTATACTATTTGTTTAAGCTATATGTCATTGGCTTAGACTAGTTTGGTGGATTTGCTTTGTAAATCAAAGTTTAAAATTGTAAGGTGCAGTTGTAACTGTGTGTATTAATATGGCTTCAGGAAGTAGTATAGCTCAACCACAAATTCCAATATTTTCTGGTAAAAATTATGAATTTTGGGCTATAAAAATGAAGACACTATTTTGTTCTCAAGGCATATGGGATCTTATTGAAAAGGGTTTTATTGAACCACAAGATGAGTCTACATTAATACAAGATGAAAAGGATAAATTAAAAGATAACAGGAAAAAGGATGCTAAAGCATTTTTTCTAATTCAACAATCTTTAGATGAATCAATTTTTCCTAAGGTTTGTGCGCTAAAAAGTCTAAAATTGCATGGGATATTTTAGAAACAGCATATCAAGGGACATCAAAAGTTAAGATTGCTAAATTGCAAACTTTAAGGTATGATTTTGAAAATTTGTGTATGAAGGATTCAGAATCAGTTGATCAATTTCTAAATCAAGTAATGAATATGGTTAATCAAATTAGATCATATGGTGATGATTTGACAGATCAAAAAGTTGTTGAAAAGATACTTCATTTTTTGCCTAGAAAATTTGATGCCATTGTTGTTGCCATTGAAGAATCTAAAGATTTGACAATACTATCTATTGATGAATTGATGGGCTTACTTTTATCTCATGAATCAAGAATGAACAGAAATAACAATTCTTCATTGGAGAATGCATTCAGATCATAGGTATCTTTTGGTAGAGGAAGAGGAAGATCAAACTACAGAGCAAGAGGAAGAGGTAGAAGCATAGATTGACATGGAAGTCCAAACCAAGAAGAAAGAACAAATCAATCCATTCAGAGTTCAAACAGAGGATGTGATAGAAGTTCATTCCAGCACCCATCATCAAGGTTTGATAAATCTCAAATTCAGTGTCATTATTGTAAGAGATTTGATCATTATGCAAGTGAATGTAGAAAGAAACAAGAGGATATTGAAAAGAATGGTGCTAATTATTCAGATGTATCTGATAAAAATTTAGGAAGTTTATTTATAACTTGTAATGTTGCTCAAGAAAGTTCTAGTGATATATGGTTCCTAGATAGTGGATGTAGTAACCATATGACTGGAAATAAAGATTTCTTTGCTAGCTTGGATGATTCTGTAAAATCTGAAGTAAAGGTAGGAAATGATAGTAAAGTCTCTGTAATGGGAAAAGCTATTATAAATGTCTTGACAAAAAATGGAGGAAACAGATATATTTCTGATGTGTATTTTGTGCTTGGATTAAAACAAAATCTCATGAGTGTTGGTCAACGAGTACAAAAGGGTTACAAAGTTTCTTTTGATAATGATGTTCACACAATCTTGGATAGAAAGCCTAGTGGCAGGTTAATTGCAATGGTCAACATGACACAAAATTGAATGTTCCCCCTCCAGATTCATTGCATTCAAGGAGGAAAAGAAGTTAGTTTCAAGATAGTATACTCAGATCAGTCATGGCTATGGCATTTGAGGTATGGTCATCTTCATTTTGATGCTTTAAGCTTATTACAAAAGAAGAATATGGTGATAGGATTGCCTCAAATATTGAAACTACCAAGTTCATGTGAAAGTTGTATTTTGGCAAAACAACATAGAGAAAGCTTCCCAGTAGGAGGTTCATATAGAGCAAGAGCACCATTGGAATTAGTTCACACGGATATATGTGGACCTATGCAAACTCCATCGTTAGGAGGAAGTATATATTTCCTAACATTTATTGATGATTTTAGCAGGAAGACTTGGATATACTTTCTCAAACAAAAAAGTGAAGCTTTTGAAAAGTTCAAGGATTTTAAAACCTTGGTTGAAAAACAAAGTGGTCACTACATCAAGGTATTGCATTCTAATAGAGGTGGTGAATTTAGTTGTAAATTTTTTCTAGAATTTTGCAGATTTCATGGAATTAAGAAGCAGTTTACCACAAGGTACACACCACAAAAAAATGGTGTAGCAGAAAGGAAGAATAGAACCATAATGGAAATGGCAAGGAGTATGTTGAAGGCCAAATATTTATCGAATGAGTTTTGGGCAGAAGCAGTAGCATGTGCTGTATACATTTTGAACAGGAGTCCTACAAAGAGTGTTAAGAACACAATTCCACAAGAAGCATGGAATGGTAAGAAACATATAGTATCCCATTTTAGAGTTTTTGGATGTGTTGCTTATTCATTAGTGCCATCTAAATTGAGAAAGAAATTGGATGATAAAACTGAAAAATGCATCTTTATTGGTTATAGTGAAGAATCAAAGGCTTATAGATTGTAGAATCCCATTTCAAAGAAATTGATCATTAGCAGGGATGTTAAATTTGAAGAAGAAGATTCATGGCATGAAAATGATAACAAACAAGTCACAAGAGGAGCACCAATATTACAAGGTGGTGATGAATTAAAGGAACAAGGGACTCAATCAACACCGAATACTCCACTAAGGATCTTTGCGCAAGGAGCCTCACCTCAAAGTTCAAATGTAACTAATAAATTTGATTCTACATTCTCAACACCAAGTTACAAAGGTAAGAAGACAAGAAGCTTAAAAGAAATATATGATCAAGAAGAAGAGAATGTAGATATTTACTCAAATTTTGCTTTGTTTTCTTGTGATCCATTGTATTTTGATGAAGCAATTAAAGAAGATAAATGGATCAAGGCAATGGATGAAAAAATTGACTCTATTGAAAGAAATAACACATGGAAATGAATGGATTTACCTAAAGGAAAAGAATGTATAGGAGTCAAATGGGTTTACAAAACTAAATTTGATGAAAAAGATGAAATTGTTAAGCATAAGTCAAGACTAGTTGCTAAAGGTTTTTCACAACAATATGGAGTTGATTATAATGAAACATTTGCTCCAGTTGCTAGACTTGACATAGTTAGAACTATTTTAGCAATAACAAGACAAAATGATTGGAAAGTGTATCAAATGGATGTAAAATCAGCTTTTTTGAATGGTTTTCTTGATGAAGAGGTATATGTTAAACAACCACCTGGTTATGAGGTTAGTGGGCATGAAAACAAGGTATATTGACGCAGTGCAAGGCAAGAGAATCCCTAAAGGAGATGTCCTAGCCCCTAGCTATACAACCATGCAGTGCAAACAACACAAGGACAAAGAGTAATAATGCAAGATCTGATGCCAAATCACAATAATATATTCATAAAATATAACCGATTACATGCAATGTGTCGGGCTGTAAGGCCTTCCCGGTTACGGCCAAATAAAAAGCAAGTAATAGTTCTGCAAGATCTCTCAAGATCCAGTCCCAAACCCAAGCTGGTCCAGATTACACTTTGGTAGAAATCTCCAAGGAGGATCTAAACTTGTGCTCGCAAGCCCACCAAGCAATCTCCTTATTTTCCAAGCTGCAGCTACTAGCCCTCCTCAAAATTCACTCTTCCAAGCTCCTCCACTTCTCCACGATGGATGAATAATCATCCTAAAGGCTTCCCCACAACCCCTAATTATACCAATCTAAGCCACAGGTTGGCCCAGAACACAAATTAAATACAAATACATAAATTAAATGCCAAAGTTGGCCTCCTACAACAATTAAATTCCCAAAATCAATGTCTTAGTAAAATTGTGATATCTCTTAGCTCCGGATGAATTAGAACTCGTGCTTCGAACAGTAGATAGAAATCTAGGCTCTCTCCAATTTTTGAAATTTTCATCCTCTAACTCATTTTAGAAAATTAGATACACGTCCTAAAATAGTAACCAAATTCCTAAGAAAAGCTGAGCTCCTCTCAGACCATGCCAACTAACCAAAGACCTTGCTGAGCTCCTAGACCATGCCGAGCAACCATAGACCATGCTGAAATCCCAGTGTATGCCAAGCACTGGTCAAAACACCCTCCAAAGCAACTACTAAGCCTCCTTCCATGAACTCCAAAGTAGTCACCAAGTAAATCTAAGATGCTCTTGCATCAGACTCCCCAGGTAAATAGAAAAGTGTGTCCCACACTTTGATGTCCAAAGAAAGAGCAACAACCAACTTCATCCTCACCAAAGGCTTCCACTCCAATAGGGATAAGAAAACCAATCTGCACATCATCCACATCCACATCATTCTATCAAACACTAGAATATCAACCATCCAATTAGCATGCTCACTCCCAAGAACAAACTGAACATAATGCTTCAACATCAAATCCTCATCCACAATAACAACTAGTGAATCCACACCAGCAGCAACAAACTCCATATCAGCCACAAAATCCACATCAGTAGCAACATGAAGATCTCCATCAACACATGCCAAACTCTTAACACCAACCATCTCATTTCTTACAACAAGATGCTCTGCAACACACAACTCACCACCAACATCAACTAGATCATTCACGACCAAGTGCTCTGCAATTTCCATGTCATACTCATCCAACTGATCATGAAAACCAATGTCCATCCCCACATCAACAAGGTTAGGAATATCTTCAGCAACAACTTCTAGCTGTTTTGCAGGTTCTGTATCAGACTCCACAAACTTATCAACTAAACCAAACCTTGCCACCTTGACCTTCTTAGCTTGATCAGCCAATCTAGCATCCAACCGAGAAAACATCTTAGAAAAATTCCTCTCCACTATATCATGGAGTTTTCCAATCATGTCAGGGTCCAATCCTCTCAGAGCCATCTCCCAAGATCTTCAAAAACCCTCTGCAACAAATCCTTCCCACGCTCCTTGTGACAACCTTGAATTGTTTGCAAGTCAAATTGCAACCTGCCACCTTGCATGAACAATCAAGAACCACATCACAAGTCTTGGACCACATATTTGCAATCCAAATTTCTCTATGAGCATGCCTCAACAAGATTATTCATCCATCTTTGCATCCATCAATCCATCTACAAGCCCTCAGATCAAGATCAACTCAGATCTACTTCTCCAACCCAAGGTAGGAGAATTCCCAAAGGAGATGTCCTAGCCCCTAGCTATACAACCATGTAGTGGAAATAACACAAGGACAAAGAGTAATAATGCAAGATTTGATGCCAAATCACAATAATATATTCATAAAATATAACTGATTACATGCAATGTGTTGGGCTATAAGGCCTTCCTTGTTACGGCCAAATACAAAGCAAGTAATAGTTCTAAAAAATCCCTCAAGATCCAATCCCAAACCCAAGCTAGTCCAGATTACACTCTAGTAGAAATCTCCAAGGAGGATCTAAACTTGTGCTTGCAAGCCCACCAAGTAATCTCCTTATTTTCTAAGCCGTAGCTACTAGCCCTCCTCAAAATTCACTCTTCCAAGCCACAGGTTGGCCCAGAACACAAATTAAATACGAATACATAAATTAAATGCCAAAGTCAGCCTCCTACAACAATTAAATTCCCAAAATCGATGTCTTAGTAAAATTGTGATATCTCCTAGCTTCAGATGAATTAGAACTCGTGCTTCGAATCGTAGATAGAAATATAGGCTCTCTCCAATTTTTGAAATTTTTATACTCTAACTCATTTTAGAAAATTAGATACATGTCCTAAAATAGTAACCAAATTCCTAAGAAAGGCCAAGCTCCTCTCAAACCATGCCGAGTAACCAAAGACCTTGCCGAGCTCCTAGACCATGCCAAGTAACCATAGACCATGCTGAGCTCCCAGTGTATGCTAAGCACCGGTCCAAAAACCCTCCAAAGAAACTACTGAGCCTCCTTCCATGAACTCCAAAGTAGTCACCAAGTAAATCCAAGATGCTCCCGCATCATATATGAACTAAACGAGGCACTTTATGGTTTGAAACAAGCTCCTAGGGTTTGGTATAAGAGGATTGACTCATACATAAGTAATCAATTCAATAGAAGTAACAATGAGCCCACGTTATATGTTAAGACTAATAAGGAAGGTCAGATTTTGATTGTATGTTTGTATGTTGATGACTTGATATTCACTAGAAATCCATCAGTAGACATGTTCAAGTCAGAAATGATGAAAGAATTTGAAATGACGGATTTGGGGTTGATGAGATATTTCTTAGGTATTGAAGTTATTCAATGTGACAAAGGTATCTTCATTTTTCAATCCAAGTATATAAAGGATGTTTTAAAGATATTTAAAATGATGAATTGCAATCCAGTGTCAACTCTAGTTGCAATAGGAACAAAACTTAGCAAGGAAGAAAAGCGCTCAAATGTTGATCCAACTATGTTTAAAAGACTTGTTGGAAGTTTAATGTATATGACAGCTACAAGGCCAGACATCATGTATAGTGTCAGTTTAATCTCAAGGTTCATGGAATCACCACAAAATTCTCATTGATAAGTTGGAAAAAGGATATTGAGATATATTGTAGGAATAATGGGATATGGAATCCTATATTCCAAAGCTAACAATTTTGGTTTGATTGGTTATATTGACAGTGATTTTGTAGGTAGCGTTGATGACAGGAAGAGCACTTCTGGATATATCTTTCACCTTGGATCAGGATCTGTGTCATGGGCATCAAAGAAGCAGTCTATAGTGACAATCTCATCAGTTGAAGCAGAATATGTAGCTGCCACTTCCACAGCATGTCAAGTAGTATGGATGTGTCGAATTTTGCTTAATCTTCACCATCATTAGGAGGAACCAACACCAATTCTTTGTGATAAAAAATCAGCAATAGCATTATCTAAAAAATCATGTATTTCATAAGAGGAGCAAACATATTGATACAAGGTACCACTTCATCAGAGAATTGGTCAACAATAGAGAAATCTATCTTGAGTTTTGCAAATCTGAAGATCAATTGGTAGATATCTTCAATAAGGCATTACCAAAGAATAACTTTGAATATCTGCGAGAGAAATTGGGTATTACTGATGCAAAATTTGTTAATGACAAAAATTAAGGAAGAGTGTTGGCGGTATTAATTTCTGCCATTAATAGTAGACAACTAGCCCACTGTCCAGCCCACAACTCAGCCGTCCATCCACCGTCCATAATAAATTGCATAGCAGACACTCTGCCGTCCCAGCCACCCATGTTTTTAATATATGTAATATTATATTTAATATAGTGTAACATGCGTAAAATGTTTTGTGTTTAGAGAGTTCTCATATCCTCTATAAATAGAGGCCTTATGTAATGCATTTTGCAAGGCAGTAAGGCAACAAAATCAGTTATTATCTCTGTGTATTTGTCTCTGTTTGCCTTCATCTAGTTACAAGTATTCAAACATGATTGAAACACAATCTTTAGATGAGGATAGTCATGTTGTATTACTAATAGACTCATCTTATGCTTATAAAAGGGAGAGAGTGAGAAATAGGCATAGAGGTAGAAAAAGATAGATAAATTGAGAAAGTGTTTTTTGTGTGCTAAATGGATAAAGGAAGTGAGAGAAAAATAAATAGAATGATAAAACGAAGTTCCCAGAAAAATAAAGACAAAGAGAAATAGTGAGAAGAGGGAGAAACAATGAGATAAAAAGGGAGAGAAAAAGATGAAAAGATATATGAAAGGAGAAAGAGATACATATAAAGATTATGAGGAAGAAAGACAAAGAAAAAGATAGAAAGAGAAAGCATAATAATAGATAGATAAATAAATTCAAAGAAACAAAGACGTGGAGAGGAGGGATATATAAGGATATGTGGGAAGAGAAATAAATAAAGGCACATGGGAATTATACAGACGTGCGAACCAGACAAACTATAAATATTGAGTATATTTCTTCTCCAGAGATGATTTATAGCGTTCACAGTTAGTTAATAAAATTTGAAGAAATGGTTTTAGAAACTTCTGAAGAATGAAAACCTCGACATAGGCTATGGACGTGCATCCTGTGCACGTTAGTGCGGCTCCAGAATAAATTTTATTCCTCAAAGCATGTCAATGACAAGAAAAGCTTGTCAAAAGTTACGACTAGAAATACCTCTTGTGGATGTACATTGAAGATATGACATTATGGGAAATGTAGTTATCGCCTTTGCTGCCAACCTCAATATCCACAAGTCAAGGATAGAAGCTTTGAAGGAGTACGTGGACTTCTACTGGAGTGTACTAGAATCAAGATTGTGCCATGTATATTAAAGATACCATTACTCCGTAACGCACCGAATAACAATTAAAGCTCTAGAATTAATAGACAGATTGCCCCAAACAAACATCGTGTGATAGAATCCAATGATTACAAAGTAGAAATAGTGCTGGAACATGAAGTTCTCTGTTAGCCATAGTAGGTTCATCATGAATCTTTAGCTTTTCCATGAACTGGATCAGTCTTTCCAATTCTCTTGGCTCGAGCATTTCTTTATACTGGAATGAAATAATATCCTCTTTATGGATCATGATTTGACTCTACTGCATAAGCATCGTAAATTTGTCTCTTGGTATTTCGAGGATTACTGCAACCTATGACATGATATAAAAATGTGTGAATTTACATCCAAACTCAGTAAGTTGCATCCTTCTCTTTTGAAAAATCTCTTTATTTCTCTCTTTCCAAAGAAACCAAAGAATATCGGAAGTCAGAATAGACTAGAAGGTGTTGGCCTTGAAGTCAAAGGACTCCACAAAACCAGCTAAGACCTCACTCCAAGAAATACTAGGTCTACTGTTCCACACAATAGGAGACCCTACAAAAATAGAGCAGACATCACGGGCAAACTTACAGCCAAGAAACAAATGCTCAAAATATTTAGGAATACCACAAACACCACAAACAATAGGATTTCCTAGCCCATACGGAAGAGTGTTACCAACAACAAGCTTTCTCAAAAGAAGCAACCATGGAAAACAAGACTTCTTGGGTTCACAGGGCGAGTACCAAAAAAAAATTAAAGATAAATTGCCAATTGGGGATTGAGAGCTCAAGCCCCCAACCATGGTTCACGTTCTCAAAGATAGATCAGTCATCCTCCAACAAATTATATATCTACTTAGTGGAAGCTTCTTGCAGACAAGAACCATCAGTCCATTTAATCCACTATAAATATTGCTCAGTATTTATTGCAAGACCTGTAAACAAATTACTCTCAACTTTTACAATTATGGAATATGTTTTTATCTAAGTATAGGGAATGTGATATTTAGCAGAAATTTCATCCTAGCTCCCTATCCTATTGTCAACCATCAGATCCTTGACAAGAGCAATGCCCAATTTATACCACTTCTTTCCACAAAAGCTTTGAGTGAGTGCTAGAGATTTGCCTTTAGTTTCAATCCTCCACCAAATAGATATACCTAGTACAGAATATGTAGGAGGACCTCCATTAGTACCTCTGTTAGAGATAAGAGATCTAACTTGAGTCCAGGCCTTCTAGATAGACTAAAATACCTTAGAACCATGAACATACAACTAAAAATTGCCAAAGCTTAAATTTAAGTTTAGAAAAAGTCAGCTAGTTTTAATTACTTAATACTTTTAGTCTGGGAATCAAGCTTTAGTGTGTGATGTTTAAGTCATTTGATCTATGATGGATATGCGTGGACATACTAAGGTATAGACAAGCTCATTTAGTCTATTGAAGGTTGATTGACAACCTCTACTAGAGTTCTCCATACCTATAAGCCAAATGGAAGCATCCAATCTCCATATAGACATTCATCAAAGTGATCCTCTAAGGAAAACATCACATTCTAAGATAAAAATTAAGCTTGCTGAAAGTAGATCAACTTTGACTATTTAACACTTCTAGTCTAGGAATCAAGCCTTAGTGCATGATGTTTAAGTTGTTTGTAAAGTGCAATGTGTGTTAAATGAGAAGTTGTGAGAATATTTTATTTAAGCCAATACAAGTAACAAGCTTGCATTGCATGTAAATCCTGAAATAAAATAAAAAGACCCCTAAATGCATGGAACTCTAAGAGATTTTTGTTAGATATATTAGTTGGAATGGCTCAAATGGATGTGAAATCACAACCATCACAACTAACACAGGGACTTCAAAGTATCACAACTTTTGACTCAGATGTGGGGCTTTCACAAAATTTTAAAGGTGGCTTCGTAAAGACGATTTGTGTGGTTTGTCAACTCAACACTTCTTTGTTGGTGAGTATTTTTTTTAAGAGCCAAAAATTATGTTTGGACCACTAAATTCAACTTTTTGTGTGTGTTTTGTTGAAGTTTTTTTTCTTGTAATAATTTTGAAATTACCCTTATAATTTTGAAGGTTAGTTGGTAGTTTATCTTGTTGTAGTCCAATGCAACTTTAGTTAAAAATCAAGCTTTCTAGGAGACCATTTCAAAAGTTACCAAAAATGGCAAAATTAGAGAATTGTAAAAATCTACCAAAATGGTAATTTTCTATTTTAAGGGTTTTTTTAGTTATTTAATGATTTGATTAAACATGGTAAATTGATGTTGGTGAATGGAAAATAATTAGAGTTCCAAATTTTCATTTTTGTTATTGGTAGAGTTTTATGTAGGGCCACGTTTGGTATTAGAACGCAAAGATGGCTAGGAGAGGAAGAGAAAGATGAGGTGTTCCTGATAAAGAGAGTAATACAAAATATAAAAATAAAAGTAGTAGAGCATAAGGAGTGATTAGACAATCAACCCATACAAGGAGGAGGGAATGAATCTTATGAAGAGGCAAGCCAAAAGGGTTCCAATCAAGATGACTAACTCAAAGAAGAACAAGTGGAAGATATGAAATTTGAAGAAAGAATATTGAGGGCCTTAGAATGGAAAAATGAAGGGATCAGTATTGATGTTTTAGACTA
The DNA here is from genome assembly GCA_028749045.1 of Cupressus sempervirens. Lineage (NCBI taxonomy): Eukaryota > Viridiplantae > Streptophyta > Pinopsida > Cupressales > Cupressaceae > Cupressus > Cupressus sempervirens. The sequence goes on from CM053786.1 coordinate 8,042,028, forward strand.
CACAAGTACTCTTAATCTAAAGGACTGGATAGATTGGTTACACAAGGTGGATTTTTTTTTCAAATAAAAGCCTATGATATTAAGAAAAGAAGAAGATTAAGTTCACACATAAAAAGCTAAAGGTCATGCAATGATATGCTAGGGTCATCACCCAAAGGAATGGAAAAAAATGGTGAAATGAAAATATTAGGGCATAGAATAAATGATTGAGACAAAAGATCTTGCCCATAGATTATTCATGAACCCCTTTTTTATAGGATCCAAAATTTGAAGAATCACTTATTTTATGTGGATGATTAGACAAATGAATTCTACAAGTTATCCATTCCCACTAAATATTAAGAAAATGGTGAGAAGATGGCTTGGAGGTGTATGATTGTGTTGGTCTAAAGAATAATTTTGACAGCTGAGTGTCAATACACTCAACCATTTTTCACTATCAAGTGTCGAGTGATATCAAGTGCTGAGTGATATCAAGTGCCGAATGATATCAAGTGTTGAGTGATATCAAGTGCCGAGTTATTCAAGTGCCGAGTGATATCAAGTGCCAAGTTATTCAAGTGTCGAGTGATATCAAGTGCCGAGTAACATAAGGTGTCGAGTGATACAGTTTTGTTTAACTGCCAAGCTATACAGGAAACAATATGTGCTGAGCATCAGTAATGCTTCAGGAGCCAAGTAACTCAGGATATCAGCATAAGAGTTTGTAATTGCACAAACTATGATGTAAACCATTTTTGTAGCCGACATAAGGTAAATCTCTAATGATCTACAGATAAGAACGAATCTTTTACATTTTCTATGCAATCTGCATGCAGCCAATTGGAAAATTGGAAAGGCATGCAACCAATCAGCAAAAAGGGAAGTATTGAGCAGGAAATTGAGATTCAATGTGGATTGTAGATCCATATCTAACCCTAAATCCTCAAATTTCTTTATAAGTAAGATGAAATTTCATTGTAAATAGATGTGAGCGGATATACAAGGGTGTATAAGGAAATTTATTTTCAGAACAAGGGTTATCAAATCACAAAGGATCAAGATCAGAGAAAGCAGAACAAGTGCCTACATTCAAAAATCAAGGATTGCAAACTATTAGGTTTACAATACCTAATACTCTCTTACGATTGTATTAGAAAGGAAATCCTATGTAGATGGGTTGGCTTAACAGCTATTTGTAGATCCTTATCAAAAGGTGATTAAATCCTTTAACAGGGTGACACTTCATGTTAAGTGTTTGTAAATCCTTTAACCAGGTCATTATTGACATAGTGTAAAGCCTTTAACAGGGCAGGCCTTTAACAGGGCAAACCATTAGAAGTCATTGAACCATATTACTGCAGTGAATTTTTGTGGGTATCATCCCCACCCCAATTTTACCTTCTTATTTTTGGAGGGTTTCTGGGTTACCAAATTCCAATGTTATGTGTTGTTGATGCATGTTTTAGTTTCATATTTTCATGATGTATTTATATGCATGCAATTTACTTTCAGATAAAAGTTTTATTGTATAAAGTATAATACTTCTGATTCACCCCCCCCCACCCCCCCCCCCCCCCCCCCCCCCCCCATCAGTATTCTTTCCATATTTGAATATTCCAACAATTGGTATTAGAGCGGATTAGGTTCTCACAAGAAAAAGCCTAACAGCTTGGAAGAAAAGATCTAAAGATGGAAGCTTTCAAACTTGGAAAGATCATTGAAAATCAAGTGATAGATGTGCAACTTGCTCTGCATAGCTTGAAGGAATCTAGAGATAAGTTGAGAAACTCATTGAAAAGAAGGAAGGATTTGGCCATAGCCAAAAATGAGATAAACTACAAGGAGATTGATACTACAAATATATTTTCCAATGAAAATACTAAAGAGTTTGATGCAGCAATTGCAGAATTAATGGAGAAAAACAAAGACCAAATAGATGAGATAAGATCTCTCAAAATGGAACATGAATCACAGGCCATAATGTTATGTGAAATCACAGAACAAAATAAAAGAGCAATTGAAGATAAAGCTATGATGGAAAATGACAAAAGGAATCTTGCAAACAGACTTGAAGAAAAATGTACTGAATTAACAAGGATCTCAAACATGCAGATGGATACACTTGCCCAAATGATGAACCTTCATCATGAACTTAATGTGAAAGACGTTGAGATCTCTACACTAAAGATGTAGAATGAACAATTGTAGAATGACTTAAGAAGAGAAAAGGAAATTTCAAAAAGCTTCAACAAACCCAATGAAGCCATCAAGTATTTTGAGCAATTACTAAAATCCCCAAGATCAATCCATGATACATTAGGACTTGGATAAAATAGCACTGAAGTTGGAGAATCATCAAAGAGTGCTAAACAAAGAAGCGACAAAGGTAAAAATGTCAAACTTACATGTCATTTATGTGGCAAGAAAGGACATACATCTAATGTATGTAGAAGCAAGAATGCCCATTAGCATGATAAGAATGTAAACTATTGTCATAAGTGCAAAGAGCAAGGTCATCAAGCATATGAATGTAGAACCAAGATTATTAAGACATCAAGATTTGAGGGTCACTGTCATAATTGCAAAAAATATGGACATAGAGCTTTTGAATGTAGATCAAAGCCTATGTGGACATCAAATCAATCAGCAAAGGCATCAAACAATGAATTTTGGCATTACAGCACCAGGTACAGTTGTCACTATTGTCAAGAATATGGACATATACCCCAAAATTGTATAAGAACACATTTTAGGGGAAACTATAAAAGATGGTTGAGTCAAACCACATGTTTTAGTTGCTTAAAAACTGGTCATATCAATAGGAATTTCCCAACAAGGTCAAAGGCACCTAGTTCTAAGTTCAATAATGGAAAGGCAAAGATAGATGTTGAAAACATCAAAAGTGAGATGAGTAAGACATGGAAGAAGGAAAATGAGTATAGCACATCAAGTGTAGAGATCACTTCACCTAGCAGGTCAAGTGATCACACTTCATCAAATTAAGCAAGAATGGGTGTGTGGGATTGATAAACTAAGTTACATCATACATCAGTCCCAAAAAATAGAAGAATTGCAAAGAAGAAATTAGCATAAGCAAAGATGCAAAACTAAGAGTCTTGCAAAATCTACCAAAATTGTCTTTAGATGCCGAGTTGCTAATAGCGATCGAGTTGATAGATGATGCCGAGCTATGAAATATCAATAGGAGCTAAGTGAATTAAAAATCCTTCAGGTGCCGAGTAGATAGTTGTCAGCACACTAAGAATTAATTACTCTATTTTAAAAGAGTACATAATCCAATTTCTGACCATTCAAACATAAAGCAAAGACGAGAAGAGCGCAGAAGATCAAGGTCAGCTTAGAAGGCATTTGTGAAGATTTCCACAACAATTCAGCATGAGTCTCATCGATTTGAGGTATTTTTACTTAAGTGCCGAGCTACGTAGTGTTTATAAACTTGTTTAAACTGTATACCCTAGTTTAGCAAACAACGGCATCTGGGTCTGGAACCACTAAGAGAAAACAGAGTCATGAGATACAGTTGGTTAGTAATGAAGTTAAGCAACCAGAATTCAAGCCCATCCCAGAAGTCACATATAAGAAGGATCATGTAGGTGCATTATCAGTTATTCCTGATAAAGTTGTTATGGTCCAAGATGTCCGTAGATGCTATAACTGTAAAATTGCAGCCATAGGAGATTTAGAAATTCAAAATGCATATGAAAAGTTATGTGAGAACAACATACTAAAAGATGAGTTCTCAACAGTCGAGAGAAAAGGATTGAGCAAAACCCTAGAATTTTTTATTATTTTCAAAGTTGAGTGGGTACGTATAGTTTTGAGCAGAATACATGATGGAGCCTTTTGGTTAGAAATAGGGCCAGTGAAATTCTCCAAGAAAACTATTCATAGGGTTACTTGTATTCCAACCCTAGATCGGCCAAAGATCCTGCGTAGTGATAAAAGAGAAATAATAGAGAGAAACATGGGTGCTAAATGGAATAATAGGGGAATGACTATAGATACAATCACATAACCCCTGCTAGATTTTTCTGTGAGAATCATCTCACACAAATTCTATCAGTCAAGCAGGTTAAATAGTGTGCCTTGTATAGTAGTTGATGTTGCATACAAATTGATCAAAAAGGATCATACTTATGATCTAGCAGAGCTCATGTTTGAACAGATTAATGAGAATCCAGGAGCTATAAGGAAGATCAAGGGAGCTCAGTGCAAATTTGGATCCATTTTGGTGTGCATGTTTTTCTATCTGATGAAAGAATTTCCTTCTGTAGGTAAGGTGAGATGGAGTCCAGACAAAACAATTGTTGAACAAATCAATGGATATATTGAACAAATGGGTGATAATTTTGATGCCCAAATGATGAGTTACTTTGAGGACTTCAAATAGTCCATGAAAAAAAGAATGAGAATTCTAGTTTCATTGACCGAAAAATATGAAAAAGACATTTGTTTTCTTATAGATATTGATTATACCTATATGCAAGCAGTCATACCTAGAGTAAGATGGCTTAGGCCACTAGGATATGAACTTGACATTGATCAAGCCTCTGTAGCAATAACAACCCTCCTTGCAGAAGAAGTTGAAAAGAATGCAAAAGCCTTTGGAACCTATGATGTGGTAAAATCAAGGGTAAAAAATTTGAAAACTGCCTCTGCAGTAAAGAAGAAAGAAAAATTGGTAAGGAAAATTAAACGAAAATTTGGTGTTGGAGATGAAGGAACAACAGAAGATAAAGAAGAAGACATTGAAGATGAGGAAGATGAAACACAAGGTCTAACTCAAGGGTTAGGAGAAGATGAAGAGGAAAGTGCTAAGGAAGAAGAAGTCGAGGAAGCACAAGTTTGAAAACAAGGTCACAAAAAGAAAGGCCACAACTCCTCGTGCTCCTCAACCCAGGGAAAGAAAGTAGTTGCTCAAGCACCAAAGAGACCTACTACAAGGGTTGCAGCACAAAAAGCCCAAGAGGAGGCAAGAGAGAAGAAGAAAAATTCAAAGAAGACTGCTGCCAAGCCAAAGAAGAAAAGAAAATTTGTTGCCCAGCCTGAAACAGATGAGGAGAAGACTGAGTCAGAGGACAACAACCAATTTCATGTGGTAAGGTACAAACCTCAAACTACTATTGATAAATTATGTTCAAAGATCAAGAATGATGATTTGAAAGGTTTAAAGAACCTAACTTTTTCTAAGCTCACCAAAGAAGAAAAAAATAAATTAGAGGAATCAGTGTATGCATGATGGCTGAGTATAAGCACACACCTCTACAATTAGATGAATCAATGCCTAAAGATTTGTACAAAATTGTAGAGGGTAAAGGGAATTTTTGTTTACAAATGGAAAGGGAGATAAGGGAATCAAAATTAGCTAGATTATTGCCTGATTTGACTAAGGATCAAGTAACAAATGCAGTCAAGAGGCATAACAATATATTCACTCCCAAACATAGAGCTTTCAGCATTTTACAGAACAAAATTGAGGAGGTAGTTACAAAATCCACAAGATTGTGGAAGATAGTTTACAAGAAAATAGAAGATGTGTATAATGAAGAATATAAGGTAGAGGCAAGTGTCAAGATAAAGGAGAAGAAGGCATCAAGGATCAAAGAAAAAGAAAAGAAACAAGTGGAGAAGAAGGTTGGAGAAGAAAAGGAAAAGGAAAAGGCACATACAGAGGAGAAAGAGCAAGAGAAAGATATAGTTATGCAACAAGGTCAAAGTGTGCAAGACACACAGGTATCCCCTCCTAGTCCTCTTCATGCCACCATCACACCTGCAGAGATTATCAAAATCAAGGATGTTACAGACACTTCAAGTCCAAACATCAATCCATTAACTGTAGAGGATTTAGAATTCCTTGACCAGTCAACACTAGTAGCAAAATTATGTTCAAATCCTGTATTGGTTAGTGTTGATGAATTGCAGAATCTAGTAGTCAAAACAAAGGTAGTCAAGGTGAAAACACAAAAACCACCTTCCATCATACAACCCAATATTATTCTATTCCTTCCTCCACCACCTTCACCAAGTGTAGTCAGTGACACACTTCAAATAACAAGTACAACAACAGGGGAAACTAAAGAAACAACTGAACATCCAACAAGTTCAACCCCACCTAATGATCATCAAAAGGATATACAAGCTAAATTAAAAGAAGAGACAAGAAAGAAAGAGGAGTCTGTAATACAAACATTGATTGCATTACCCAAATCTGGTACTCCAATACAGACTCTTCAATAGCCGAGCACTGATAGGTTACAGTTACAAATTAAGACATCAGGCTCGAGCTCATCAAAGGTAGCCAAGAAACTTCACTATGGAATTCTTGAGCTTGATGAAGAAATAAAAATTCCATATTATGAATCCAACACTCTCACTGAAGAGAAGATCAATGAAATTCAGAGTGCATTGGATAGAAGAAGGAGATAAGAAGCACTAAGAAAAGAACACAAGCACAAGCTTACCTTGAATGAAATCAAAGAAATATTCACCGAAGCTTTTTGCTTATAGTCTCTAGATGAGTCAAAACCAATTGTAGAAAAACTATCTGATATAGTTGACCAAGTGACTAGTGAAGACCAGGAAACAAATGCCAAACTATTGGAATGGTCAGAAAGAAAATTCCAAGGCAAGGTAAACAAGAAAATATCTGGTGATATAGCACTATCACAAATAGAGCTGGCTAAGAAAATAGAAAAATTCAAAATTGTACTTGGAAACATGTTTTCCCTGTACAACAAGTTGTGTGACTTTTCCACATTCACACAGGATACTAGCCAGAAGATATTGAGCTTGGAAATTTTTTTGAAGATTTCTAGCATGCAGCTCCCCACAAATCTAGCTCAGAGTGAGAAGCATTTTTCCCAATCTCTTCACACACAAAGAGAGTTAGATGTCTTAGCAGCAGAGGAGGCAACCAAAAAAGCTAAATTGATACAAATTCAATCCTCTATCACTCCTCATTTAGAATTACTTCACAAGGAGCAGATGAATGCAGAGACAGTCCACAAGAAAAATGTCAATCTTTCTACAACTAATGGACTTGTACACCTAGCAGCAAAGATTGCCATCCAGGATAAGTCATTGGATGTTGCACTAGCAAATTGGGATGCAGCTTTGAAGGTAGTAAATAGTAAATTTTTGGCCAAGTATGGCATTTCTTTATAAGACCTTTGACATAAGTGTCAAAAAGGGGGAGAATAAGTACGATGAAAGGGGGAGATCAAAATTTTTTGACAAATCTTGTATAACATTTTAGTCAGAATGCAGAAACAAGATAGAAGTTACAAAGTGTATAAGGCATAATCAACTCACAGGGAGTCATAAGGTATATTGTTATTTGTTTCTAAATTTTTTTTTTAAGCGAATAAGAGGATGCATGAAATAATGCCAAGATCATAGGATCTTAGTTAAGTGTTTTTTCCACTCATGTCAAAGGGGGAGATTGTTGGTCTAAAGAATAATTTTGACAGCTAAGTGTCAATACACTTAACCATTTTTCACTATCAAGTGTTGAGTGATATCAAGTGCCGAGCAATATCAAGTGTCAAGTGATATCAAGTGACGAGTTATTCAAGTGCTGAGTGATATCAAGTGCCGAGTTATTCAAGTGTTGAGTGATATCAAGTGCCAAGTTATTCAAGTGCCAAGTAACATAAGGTGCCGAGTGATACAGTTTTGTTTAAGTGCCGAGCTATCTAGGAAACAACATGTGCCGAGCATCAGTAATGCTTAAGGAGTCGAGTAACTTAGGATATCAACATAAGAGTTTGTAGTTGCACAAACTATGATGTAAACCATTTGTGTAGCCGACATAAGGTAAATCTCGAATAATCCAGAGATAAGAATGAATCTTTTACATTTTTTATGTAATCTGCATGCAGCCAATTGGAAAATTGGAAAGGCATGCAACCAATCAGCAAAAAGGGAAGTATTGAGTAGGAAATTGAGATTCAATGTGGATCATAGATCCATATCTAACCCTAAATCCTCAAATGTCTTTAAAAGGAAGACAAAATTTCATTGTAAATAGATGCGAGTGGATATACAAGGGTGTATAAGGAAATCTATTTTCAGAACAAGGATTATCAGATTAGAAACGATCAAGATCAGAGAAAGTAGAACAAGTGCCTACATTTAGCAATCAAGGATTGCAAACTATCAGGTTTATAATACCTAATACTCTCTTACCATTGTATGAGAAAGGAAATCCTATGTAGATAGGTTGGCTTGACAACTATTTGTAGATCCTTATCAAAAGGTGATTAAATCATTTAATAGGGTGACACTTCATGTTAAGTGTTTGTAAATCCTTTAACTAGGTCACTATTGACATAGTGTAAAGCCTTTAATAGGGCAGGCCTTTAACAGGGTAGACCATCAGAAGTGGTTGAACCATATTACTGCAGTGAATTTTTGTGGGTATCATCCCCACCCCAGTTTTACCTTCTTATTTCTGGAGGGTTTCTGGGTTACCAAATTCTAGTGTTATGTGTTGTTGATGCATGTTTTAGTTTCATATTTTCATGATGTATTTACATGCATGCAATTTACTTTCAGATAAAAATTTTATTGTATAAAGTATAATACTTCTGATTCACCCCCCCTCTCATCAGTATTCTTTCCATATTTGAATATTCCAATAGATTGGCATTAATTTACTATCCAAGATGAATTTAAAATGCTTTCCATCAATAGTATCGAGGATGCATACTAGTTGACTCTAATGGGAAAATCAAAGAAACTTGGGGAACATGTAGTTAGAGGAATAGACGAGGATGAAGGTGTACATCAACCCCATTTTGAGGAGTTTCTAATTGTGGTAGGGGATATTCATCTCAAGGGTTAGAAATAATAGTAGACACCTAACAATATTCTTACAACTAAGAAAGAGGATGGGGGTTTAAGAGAGGAAGATGTTATGGTAGTGGAAGAGATGGGTAAAATAGAAAAGACCTTTCACTTGTCTTAGGTGTGGAGAGGAAGGAAAAATATTTTTAATGTTCAAATTACAATTTGTAAGAAGGAAATGAAGAAGGACAACTTAGCGCAAATATGATTTAGACTATAAATATAGTAGAAGGTGTAAAACAAGATTATTTTTCAAATGTGGGTGAAAGTCTTGTAATGAGAAGAACAATGCTTATTTGAGAGAAGGATCAAGTTTAAACTAAGAGCTCTAAAGATTTATTTCATTGAAACAATATTTTTAAAACATGATGCACTCTAAGTGGAAAGTTATGTCATGTTATTATTGATGGGAATAGTTGTGAAAATATGGTATCTAAAGAGATGATGGAAAAGTTGAATTTTGACTATGAGAAATATCCCATCCTTACAGTATTCCATTTTTTAAGAAAGAAAATTATGTCCTTGCTAACAAAATGTCCTTAATCAAATATAGCACAGGCAAGTTATCTAAGGATGAGATATGGTGCAATGTAATTTTTATAGATGTGTATCATATACTATTTGGAAGTACAAGGAAATATGATAGAAGAATCACATACAAAAAAGGGAAAACAATGAGCATGGTACAAGGAAAGAGATGAGCAAGAGTGAAATAGTGAGCACAGTGTTGCATGGGGCTAGGGTTTCAAATACTATGAAATCTAGCGATGAAGATAGTAAGGATTTAGAAGATGTTGAGCTAGATGGAAGGAGGGCTTGCACTATTCCTACCACTTGTTGGGTCATTTTACGTTGCTCCAAATTGTGGGTGGATTCAGCTGCAAAGTGGGGGACTTGGTTATCATTTTCATTTGATCCCTTTGGGGAGGTCATTTTCTCTCATATGTTTCTTTGTTGAGAGAGATCCAATTTTTTCATTGGTGTGTTTATCTCTAGGCCGTGGGGTGTTTCCTATTGAATTTGATGAAATTTCAACACCACAACTCTCAAGAATCAAATGCATGAAAACACATGTCACATAAGAGACAAGAAAAAAGTTATGGAGGTTGGAATTCCCAAAACCATAGATGAGACATTCTTGATGAGAAAAAAAGAAGATTTCTATTATCAAAAGTGAATTAATAAATTAAAAGGAGCTAAATCATTATAAAAGGAGGTCAAAACCCTAATAGGGTAAAACCTAGGTTTCATGATAATAATTAATAAAAGAATTAATTATTATATGTCTAAAGTTTAGCTTAATTAAACTAGAGACAATAAGCACACTTAATAATTCAATAAAAATGATTTAATTAATAAGGCAATATCTTATTACTCTAACACCTTCCTTCAGATAAACGTAGGGAGTAGCTAAAATCCTAGAAACTATTACTGAAAGTAAATTTGGGTGTTGGCAACAAAGGCCTAATGAGGTACCCAAACACAACCAAATCTCTGTAAAGAGGAGAAATAGAGAAAACCACATGGGGAAAAACCCTACTTCAAAAGAGATGGAAATAAAATGTTCCAAAAGATAGGAACAAAATGATGATCATGAAGAACACCACTAAAACATGAAGATGCAAACACTGCCAAACTACTAATTTGAAGAACCTCCACTATATAGATTATAACTAGGTAAAGAAGACTAAGTTAGAAGAGCTAATCAATCGAAGATGAAAGGTATCATCATGGCCCCCAAAAATAGAAATGAAAGAATGTCTCTATGGTAAATGATCCATCTCACCGAAATGCATAGGTATCCAGCCATTGCAATCACCTAGTACATAGGATCAAATACTAAATACATCGCTCACTCCATCAAACCAAGAAAGAAATAGAACCAACATAAAACCATATAATGATGAGAGGTAAGACATGAACATTGGAACTGAATGCAATATCTCGTGTAAAAAGAAGAACCAAGAACATCAAGAGTGCAAAAGAAGTACAAACACCTATAAGGGCATGTGTCATCAACACATCATGAGGCTAATGTCATGGAAGGAACACTCACTTGAAAAAGGAAGATAAAAAATATGGCAAACATGAAACCTATCAAGGCACTTTATAATGTAGTGCATGTACAACAAAACACAAAGATGTCCAATATCCAGAAATGCAATACAGTGGCACTTTATCTCAATGCATTTGCAAAAATACTACAAACAAATGTCAATAAAGATCAAAAGAGACATAAGGTTGATAAAAGAGATAATACAACCCATGAAAAAATTTGAAACAAGAAAACTAATTTCTAAACACTAGTACGTTTGACCCTAATTTTAGACCAAAATTTTTGACCATCTATTAAAATGTTTTAGATTAGTCAAAATATGGAAGGAAAAATATCTTTTAAAAAAAAAATACATGCCCATTTTGGTCAAAATTTTGACCAAAACGAGGTTAACATGTTAAAATGAAAAAGGGTTTTGGCCTATTTCATTGTTTTGTTTGACATAGGGAACATGCGGGAGCTACACAAGCAATTTAGGAGAAGAGGCAGGAATCAAGGAAGAGGCAAGGAATCAAGGTTGAACCATTTGGTAAATCCACTTTTCCTGATATAGGAAATATTTCATAGCCTATCAAAGGGTTTTTTTCTATTTTGATACTTGATTCTATCATAGACCACTCAATCTTGGCCATGGATTTGACTCTTGTTGGAAAATTTGTTCATTCTTAACCGAATATTGATGTGGTTAGAAGCTTTATTAATAAAAACTAGTATTGAAAGGGATGGGTGGAGGTTGTGGCAATGACAGATAGAAGAGGTCTCGGCTCTATCAATTGGCACAATTATTGAGGTTGCATTCACTTTAGGTGAGGTTCCACTCCTTCCTCTTCTGTGAAGACAGAGAAGGAGCTTATTCCTCATTGTATTTATCACATTTTTTTTCCATTGTATCTCAATTTGATGCACCCTAGAAAACTTGATTAGCTTCTTTGGCTTTTTCATGTACTCTAATAGAGAAACTACTTTGTACTTGGCTCTTGCTATGCCATTTTGGGCCAAATTTTTTCAAGATTCTAAAGCTCCATGGTCGTATATGTAAGCTTCCACATTGCTCACTCATTTTTAATTTTTAATAGTTTTAGGTGTGCAAATTAATTATTATTTTATGATTTTAATTGTGAGAATCTAATTTTGTAGAGTAAACACTTCAATTTCATAAGCATTCAAATAGTGTCAAGATACTATGTTTGTCTTTCAAAAGGTTTATTGGACTCCAAACTACTAATATGTTGAGGCTCATGTATGGTTGAGAAGAAAAAAAAAATCTCCTATATCATTTTGGACATTTATGGAGTCTTGGAGTCGTGTGATCAATGAGTTGATATTTTTGTACATCAAGGGTCTAATACAACAAGATGATGGAAATGAACTTAAACTTATTCATTTGCCAATTGGAATTGCTCCATTTTTCTTATCTATGTGCTGCTAATCCTATGCATTCAAGGTATGATATGTTGAGATGTTAGAAGGGAACTCAAGCTTGATGGACTGTCAAGTCTGATTTGTTGTCTCTGTGAGCTATTATCATCCAAAAAAATACCCCCTTTCATTCATCTATCCATGAGCTATTTCTCGTGATTTTGATTGTGATTGAGCTTGTAACTCAATGACCTACTTTGGTTGCTAGTGTAGTTTTAGTCTTTTGCTTAAATAGATTCAATCCTCTATCACAATTTTAATGTCCCCAAATCTTATTTGATATACTAATAGATTATATCTAACAGAGTAAATATTATTCTAAATAGAATAGAAAAAGGTGGATTATAATTAACGAGCACTGTGATCAACATTTATTTTCCAAATATAATTTTCAAGCCTCTTAAAATATTTGAGAAATACTTTTTAACATTTTAATTAGGAAAAATTTGTCATAGGTAGATCAATTCATAGAAAATATAGATTAATAATCAAGAGAAGGTACCCTCAACAAAGTCGGTGGCACTAGGTTGTACAATAATTGCTTGAATCGAGGGTACATTGAAATTAGTCTAGTCTTGTTAGCACTGGAGCTCTTGATGACATTAAATTGGTATGTTTAGTTATCGTCCTTGTCCAGGGCTTAAAGCTCTCATTTTTCCAAGGTGATTTTTTATCAGGCTTACATTTTGCATCCCCTATTGCTACCAATTTTGCATTTTCTTTGCTAGCGCCTCCCTACTATACCCTATATCTCCTTTATGAGCATTTGCCTTCTCCATGTTAGGACAATATCAACTGAAGCAGAAACAATGGTTATCAACTTAGCAGGATTAGATTTTTCTTAAGGATTTAAAATGGGTAAAGTTAAATATACACTTTCCCTATGGTATAGCAATAAGGGGATGATTCTTATTTATTGTGACTATATTCCATTAGTTACTTGGGATTCAGAACATAAGATTGCTAAATACTCTAGGAACCTACTGTCAGTGTGTTAATAGACTTATTGACTAATTTTTTAATAACATTTACACTAATGGTAGAAGATTTTTTTTTAATTGAAAATATAATAATCATTTAAATTTTAAAAGTTAGATTTGACTGAGTGAACAAAATTCTATTTTCTAATTTAGTGTTTTTGACAATGGATTGTAAAATATGATTTGAATACTTCATAATTATCATTCAGTCAAATCAGAAACATTCAAATTTAATAGCATGGATGTCAAAAATTTAATGTCTTCAACTATAAAACTATTATTTGTTTTATTTGGCCCTTAAAATACTAGTATCTAAAGATAGCAAAGAAAATAGATATTTAGTTTTCCAAAGTTCAGATAATATTTAAAAAGATGGGTGTTCGTTAGTCACAAACATAAACATTTGAGTCACCTACTCATGAATATTATCAGCTTTGGTTTATTCTCTCAACTAGTTGTGTACGACATTTAAAAACTAGTATAATGCCTAGCCATTGCCTATGCACCTCTCATTGGGAACCATATCAAGTTAGCTCTCCACAAAGTTTGCATATTCGTAGGTCATTAAGTTGGCTTTTTTCTTCAAAGTGCCTAAGGAATTTCCAATGGACTGATGATCCTATGTCAATGTCACCTTGAACTATACCTTTCCTCATTTAGTCATGAGAAGAATTTGACACAACCTTTCTCTCTAAGGCTTAGAATTTTTTCATTTTTGATGTTTACCTATCAACTCTACATCATCTTGTAATGATATAATCTATATGCATGTAACCTTTTCAAAATAAATAAATTCTTTTATTGCAAAGTTTGAAAATTATTTTCGTTTATATTTTAGATTGAATTCATTATTAGTATCTCTGAAATTGTGCTTTCTCATTCTAGATCATATTAACTAGAAAATTATAATAAGTGTGAGTTTCCTTGTAAAATTTGAAATTTAAATAATTTATACTCTTTTTAATATTTATCTAAATGATTTCAACATGTTTAAATGGTGATTGCAAGGGGGAAGCCAAGGAACTACCAGGATAGAAAACAAGGAGGCTAGGAGGAAGCCAATAAAAAGGTGTGAGTAGTAGGAGAGTTATTTTTATGTTGATTTTGGTTCTTATCATTTTCTTGATTGTCAATAGTATCAAATTATTGCATAGGTGCACACACATCCCACAGTGTAATTATATTACATTTGAAATATCGGTTTCTAAATTTTTGAGTTTATGAAGTATAAATATTGTTTAATCTCAATATAATAACTTTGAGAAGGAATCTCACATTCTATCATAAGGCCTTGTAATATTTATGATGTTATTGAGCTATGCAGAATTTTATGATGTTATTTAGTTGAATGGAATTTTATGAGGTTACATGTATTTTAGGAATAGGTCACGACCACTCATTTACTTATGGCTTCACTCATGACTATTATAAGAAATTTGATTTTGTTATTCACTAGTCTTGAACTTCCTTTCTTGTCATTGTCTTCCAAGTTTACCAATCTCCCCTTTTGCATACCGTGCATTACCCATTGTTCACTCTTCCATTATGATTTCATGTTATTTGTTGTTTGGTTGTCTTTAGTATCAACTTTACCATCTCTAAACTCTTTTCTAGTTGTGATGTATACTATTTTTCTTGTCCATGTTCCACATGTATATTGTTGTGTGTTTTGAGCCAATAATCTAGGGATCACAATAGGCGACTGCTAGCAAACATTCCTTTCTATCCACAATTAAGATTTGGATATGATTTTCTAGATTGTGAAAAACTTTGCTAATAAAAATATCCTTTTATGTGGATGTGTTAGCTTTGTGAATCAATTTACTTGTCTCTTCATTTTTTGGAGATTTGTTAAACTATAGGATAGGTTAGGGTTTGGACTTGTGTACATAGTCATGTTGATCCAATTATAAGTTCAATGTTTTCTATTTGCCAAACTTGTATTTACACACTGGCTTCTACTTGCTTAATTTTGTAGTATCTCTCTTAACAAATTTCTTATATAGTCTTTGTTCAAATCATATATGAAACCAACATTTGTGGTTTGGAAGAACTTATCTTTTACTTTGTATGAAAAGCACTATTTTAGAGCTTTTGCAACATGGCCATTGATAATAAGGACGTTAGAGAAGATTTTTACATTTTCCTATTAGTTTTGGAATTCTAGGAATGTGAAAATGTTTACTGCAACAATATCAGAGATCAAAAATTCTAGGTCCTGGAATTCCTTTGACACCTCTCTACATTTACTATGGTAGAAAATTGCATATACATAGCATCTTATACCTTTGTTTCTCAAAATAGCATGGTATTGATACAAATTTTAGATTTCTGCTAGCTATTTGATACAATTTTTTTGTCTCAAAGTTCATGTGTCTTGCTATTTGATGGTACATTTCTTCAACAAATCTTGTGTAAGTTTTTTATCTTTCTTAGAAAATCCATCAAAGAGAAGTGTGGCTCCTAGGCTAAAGGGCCTTAAAAAAGTATTACAATATGTATAGTATGAATTAATGCATGCCATGACCATTCTTGATTATATGAATTGGAGGATTGTATGCCTTCTTTGCAACCAAATCAATTGATGAAAACCAATGAAATAAATGTTCTAACTAGTAGAAAACTATAGGATCCATGTGCTATGAAGATACATGACATTGAGGCTCATGGTAATTTGAAAAGGAAACTACTAAAGGGCTCACCTAGATTAGTTAGATCATGGCCCTTGTCATACAAACTTAGATTTCCATAAGATAGAATGTATGCATTTGAACTCCCAAAAGATTTTGAAGTATCATCTGTCTGGTTGTGAGATAGAGCTATTAGGTGACACTCTTGTTATGTTTATGGTTGCAAGATAGAACAATGGCCAAAATATAATTTATGTTTAAGGCTCTCACACCCAAATTATTTTGGTGAATCATGTTTACAATTGTAAGATAGAACCACTAGATGACACTTCAGTTATAATTGCACATATTGTTTCATCACATAATCACACATTTTTTTGGACTATCATGCTCATAGTTTAGTTTCAAGTGGAAACCTCATAATTTTATTTGATTGTTAGGATTGACAAATATATATTCTCTAGGATTGCTTTCACATTGGCATTTAAAAAAAAAAAGATTTCTCATTTAGTAAATTAGATTTCCACAATTCATATCAATGAATTATTTTTTCTAGGTTTGATTGTACAATGGTAATGTTTTAAGTGACACTATATGATCCAAAATATGACACTATATCACAATAGATTGTTGTATGGAAATGCCGAGCATATTGAATTGTCTCATTCAAAAAGCCTATCCACAAAATGTTCCTAGAGCAATTCTTATTCCTAGCTAGCCTCCTAGGATTGGTAAAACCTTAGATAATGAAATGTCTAATTACACTTAGTCTACAGTCCTTAGGATAATAATCTTCAGCAATAATGATAACTATCTCTTACTCCAATCTCAAACTGTACAAACCTCTTAATAAATTGATGAAAATATGATGCCCTTGTTGAATGATTTTCAAAAGGTAATGTCCATCTTCCTGGAGCACACATAAATCAAATCTAATTCATATTTAATTTTATATCTTATTGAAGAGCATATATTTCCTCAAGAAAAACATTTTTATACATTAATATGTTTTAATCTTTTAGGCATCTTCATTAGTTGATGCATTAATCACATTAGTAATTGCTATTCGGATTAGTCAAGGCATGTTGTTGATAGCACCTAAGTAACTTTCACCTTGTGACATCTCTTTGAGGCATTTTGCAAATAATTAAGATACTTTGTCTATAACTCCACATTTTGTAAATATCTAGGCCTTCTAGAAATTACAAGATCATTTTAGTTACATTTGAAAACATTAATCAACAATTTCCATATGTGCAAATATAAACATTAACTACAACATGTCAAATTTATTTGTAGATATATTTTTCTATGAAGAAAGGCCATGCCTGACAATATGAACCTAGAACAAAATAATGAAACAATGGCTGCATTGCGGTCTTAGTTCCAAAGAAAACTTAATAAATGTTATTGTCCTTCCAAAAAGTGTAAGGGCTTAAAGAATCGAAGAATTCTAATCACAACAAACAGAATCATTGTAGGCAACATGGTCACGTTGAAGGGGGCCATGATTTTTGTCCATTGCTAAATGTGGATTTCCTACTTGGGGAAGCTGGAGGTGTGAATATCCAAGCTAAGGATAGCACTCCCATGGAAGAAGATGATAATGTGCTAGAGGACATGATTGAAGAAGATGGTATTAGGGTAGGTGATGAAGAGGCTCACAATTATGGTACTAGAAAATTTGATAATGATGATGAAGATGGTCTTGATATACCTTTACTTGAGAAGGCACATGAGCCCTTATACAAAATCTCCCAAACAACTCTACTCTCAGCTATAGTGTTGTTGGTGAACTTAAAGGTTATGAATGGTATATCCAATGTAGCAATGGCACATATGCTAAGGTATGTCATTTTGTAACCTTCAACGTTAGCATACAATTAATATTTATTATATTAACAATGCATATTTGTTGTCGTAGGTTGATAGGTAAGTATTTGTTACCACCATCAAATAGTTTGCCTTGTTCGTACTGAGAATTATCTACCATTATGAATTAGATTGGAATGAAGTATCAAACAATACATGCAAGTCCTACTAATCACATTCTATATCATAAACAACATGAATTTTCAACAGAATGCCCTGATTGTAATATTAGTAGATATTGGTCAGATCAAATAATAAAAAAGGTGCCTCACAAGGTTCTTTGGTACATTCCCATTATTCCATGTCTTCAATAATTGTTTAGGTGCACTAGCTTGACACAATTTATGGATTATCATGCACATAATAGAAGTCAAGATGATATTATGAAAATGCCTACCAATGGTTTTGCATTTAAAGAGATAGAAGAAACATGGTCACACTTTAAAGAAGAACCTCATAATCTAAAGCTTTCATTAGCAGTGGATGGCGTCAATCCATATGGAGATATGAGATTTTTTTACTCAGTGTGGCCTATGTTTGTTATTAACAATAACATTCCTCCTTGAATGCCCATAAAGAGAGAGCACACAATGTTGTCAATGATTATGTCATATATTTTTCATTTTATAGTTATCTAAATTAATTTATAAAAAATGCATGAAAATGGTCATAATAATTATGTAATGTTTATGTTCATTCAATTACTAGGTAAGTATCAAGTTAAAGATATGAATTTGTATATTGAGCCCCTAATTGACAAGTTGTTGAAGTTCTGGAATGGAATCACTACGCATGACATCTCTAGACTGATAGGACACTGATAATCTCAATTCCAAGCAATACTTGTATGGACAATACATGATGCCCCTAGGCTAACTTATTTTTGCGGTATGTTTTATTGTTAAGATCACATATTTTTGGTCTATTATAGTGCTTACATATTACTGTTGTATGCTTAAGTTGCACATGATAATTGTACATGATCTTTTAGGTCTTTAGAAAAAGGGAAAATTTGCATGTTCAATTTGTGGTCCGAAGATGAAATCTCGTCATTCAAGAAGTTTAGAAAAGCAGGTGTTCAGTGACTTTAGGCATTTTCTCCACAATAATCATAGGTATCAAATTGTCAAAAAATATCTTTTCAATTTGAAAGAAGAGACATCATCAAGGCCACAAAGAATGACACCTCATCTATGGAAGTTGGAATACAATCAACTAAATTGTCGAGGTAATGTTCAATTTGTTGTTCAAAGTTTAAAATTTGTATTTTGATATTGTCTTATATTTACTAATTTTGTAATTGATGCTTGTGAAGGTCATCAAGGCATCAATGACCAACTTCCTAGAGGAATGAAAAGTTATCCTACTTAGTTTAGTAGGTTACCGTACTACAAAGATCTCCCAATCATGCATTTGTTTGATGCTATGCATATTGGAAAGAATATAACAGAGACACTATGGAAAAGGTTAGATGGAAGGCATGATAGAGAACAAATTGCCAAAATTTGTACTAACATTCATGAATCCAATCATGCACTAAAAGATTCCATTGAATCAAATAGCAATGGAGACCGCATAAACACAAGTGCCCTTCCTTGGTTATTAATAGAGCAAAAAAGTGATGTATTAAAACAAGCCATAAAAAAAAAAAAGTTCCAACAAGGTTTGCTACAAATACAAGCAGTCTTCTATCAAAGAAAGGTGATTTTGTGGTAGGGTTGAAAACACATGATTAGCATACCTTCGTCAAGGTGAGTCATATTCTCTATTTATAGTATATTTTTAAAATTGAATGTACTACCTATTGCATTATTTAATAATATATTGAAATGATCATTTTTTAATGATTGTAGTATGTCCTACCTCTAACCCTTCCACACCAATTAGAAAATACTATTAAACAAGTTATATATGATCTTGAAAAACACATGAGGTTAGAAGTATTTTTTCTTAGATTTTTAGCTTTTATCTAAAATTTATTGTATAATTTTATTTAAAATCTCATTTATGTGCTTTTGCATGTTGAATCTCTTTTAGGTGGTTATCATCTAAAGAAATTGATAAAATAGATATAAAATATTAGAAGAGAAAAATTTCACAGCTTATGTGTGAAATGCAAAAGTGTTTACCTTCAACCTTTTTCAATGCCCAAGAACACTACCTTATACATCAAGTTGAAGAGATTGAATTGTGTGGACCTATACAAACTAGGTCAATGTGGATGGTTGAGAGACACTTGAAATTTATGAAGGGTTTGGTTTGACAAAGAGCATGTCCTAAGGGTTCTATGGTAGAGGGATATATACTATACCAGACCATGGTGTACATTAGTCAATATCTTCCAAAGTTTGTAGCAAATATCCATGTAGATCACATTTGGGATCCCAACTCTAATGACATATTCGAAGGGGAGCACCTGACGAGGAAAGGTAGATTGAGGAGAGAGAGGTAATTATAATTTTTTTTTTTTTGTAGTTTAATAATTCTTATCCATCATCAATATATATAAGTTGTTTCTAACTGGTGTAATTGTCTTCTTTATAGTTGGTTGTGAGTGGGATGCACTACATTTGTATATTGCAAATAATCTTTGATTGGATGATAGTATGGATTGAATAGTCTCAAGAAAATGGTCACTCATTAACATGGGATGGTGTTGCATCATTGGTTAAAGAAGCTCATCATAATGGAGATCCTAATGTTATGCTAATGGTACTTGATCTAGTATATGGCTTAAGAGACACAAAGTTATGCATAATTACTAGTCATGAGACATAAGTTTAATATCAACTCATAGATTGATGAAAATAATATTGACATGTTTGAATAATTGCAAGTCAAACATCACAAAGCTATGTACTACCATGGCTATAAATTTTGCACAAAAAAGTTAGACGAAATGAAGAAAAGGTGTGATTCCAAAATAAGTGTTGTCTTTGCGGTCAGCAATATTTTGTCTAGAAATGACATACATCCTCAACAATATGAAAATCAATACTATGGAATTTTGGATGCTATACTTGAGTGCGACTTTAATTAATTCAAAATAGTTATATTTTTTATCAAATGGTTCAGGCTATAGCTGAATTGAAATGATCCTAATAGGACTATTATTGAACATGATAGTGGATTTACTATGATTAATAAAAGGTCATTTGAGCCAATCGGAGATGATCCCTATGTTCTTCCAAGCCAATGCAAGCAAGTGTTTTACTTTGGTGTTCCAAAAAATCTAGGTTGGTCATTTGTTATTAGACATGACCCAAGAGGATGGCCAATAAAGTATAATGTGATGGAAAAAGAAGATATTGAAGAAGCACAACACAAAGTAAATGATTATCAGGAATGACAGTTACCCAGTGATGAAGAAGAAGAAGATGGTGATGATTTTGATCATGCTAAAAATCATGATGATAATGATGATGATGATGCTGATGAAGATCATGATCATGGCAATTATAGTCATAATGATGATAATGATGATGGCGATAAAGATGGTGGTGGTGGTGATGGAAATGTTGGTGGTGACGATGATGATCAAAGTGACAAGTATGATGATGCTGATGATGATGATGACATGAATGAAGATCATAACGATCAATGAAATTTATAGGTAGGATCAATGTCAACTATGATGGGATCATGTATGACCAAATTGTTTCTTTCCAAACCATATGTGCAGATATAAACATTAAGTAGAACATGTCAAATATTTTTTTAGTTATACACATTAGTTACACCAAATTTTTAGCTAACTTAAGACAAATGATTCACATGTACAATCTACTTCATTATTTTATTTTATTTTGGTAAGTTTATTACTTTAATTTTGCTACTAATTTCTAAGACTTACCAATCTTTTTCACAGGGTGATATGGATGCACCATCTAACACACCTTCAACAGAGGTCAACATTAATTATTTTAATTTTTAATGTTAATATAGAAACAAATGATACATTATTATGTTCTTTTCTTTATGGAATTGGAGTTATTTTGATGAAACATTACTGATATTTGATGTGACAAATGATAGGAAAATGCTAGAATGATAGCTGATAAAATCCAATTTGAAATATGGGTATCATTTCTACATGACATCGCCCTTAGTGCTGGCCCTATGTTCATGGCCTAGCAACTCAAACAAAGATACACTGATGAAATTGTTACCAGTATCATCAAGGGTGACACAAGCAAGGAGAAAGAGGCACTGAGAAAAGAATTGGACCATAGGGTCTAATCTTTGAAGGTAACCAGTAATTTGACTAAAGAAATAATAGAAGTTCAATAGATGTTAATATTTTATAGTATCTTATGGATCATGATCTCTAATTTTATGTGTTCTTGTATAGAAATATGTGACAATTGTGACATCACATGGTGAACATGGTGAGGGTTGTAGCACACAACCTCCATGTAAGTAACTCTTTCTTTGTTTGTTTTCATCAACATTATAAAACTTACCTTTTTTTTGTGGACACTTCTAGCTAGTATCCCATTTGATCTTTATCCATTGCAAATGTCTTCGCTAACAATATTGTATTCTTTCCATGTATTATATCTGACTCTTCTTATATAATGGATGCTACCATATGGTGGAGAAAGTAAACATGATAGTTGTTGCAAAAATAGAAAAGGTTATCATGCCCTTGTGTCATGTTGTCATCCTTATCAATTTTACCCATGTTATCACGATTGAAGATTCTATATGCATCACTTGCACTTTGATTGCCTACAGTTGTGTACGCTTCTTCATTCATCCCTCCATGTGTAAAGGTTCTAGTCTCATGAAAATGAGAAGGTACATTAATGTTGTCCAAAATTAGATTTTTGGGATCTACTTCTATGCTTTCTTTGGAGTCCATAAATATCATCAATCAGTGATCTAGGATGGTTGTACCCATAGTAACACTGTGATGCATCCCCCACTTTTTTCCCCATGTTCTAGAGATAGAGATGCACTGGCGACTTGGGACTCTGTTCTCTTGAATCCATCGATGCCACCTGATTATGCCACCTCTTCTAAGGATGGGGGACATCTCAGTGCTGACCATTTGCTTATTTGACTATTTATGTTCAATGTTTGATATTCCAATTCACATGCAATGTTTATTATTTACTCTTCAACATCTTTATATCATATATTGCAATACATCTTTTCATCTTTACAAGATAGACCCTAGTAAAATGGACACTTTGCATGTGGTAGGTCTAAAATGATTTAGGACTAGTGTTTCCCATAACATGAATTTGTGAAATACATTCTGATATCACCAATTTCAACACTCTATTCAAATCATAGGAGTGGCCTAGAGTCTTCACATGAATTTTGAGTAATGCCTTAGTCCAGATTGCCTCAAAAGTGGCTAGAAGAAGCCTCCACAATTATGAAACTATGAACTCTCCCTAGCTTGGCCAAGAAGTACTTGCCAACTCTCTAGTATTAGGGAAAACCACAGAGTGGTGTGGCTGGTCTAAAACCAACCAATAAGTTCACAATTAAAGGAATGAGCCTTCCTTTGCCAAGGATTTCCAAGTACCAATCTCAAGTGTACCAATTTGATCAATGCTCCAATCCTTATTGAGAATCTTGTTCCAATAAATCTCTAGATGAAACGGGGACACAAAGTGACTGGTAAAATGGTGAATAATACCTAAACATCTAAAACTTTCATCCTTATACCTTCCAAGGTCACTCTAATGAATCCCAACCAGTTCCATTACTTCTTGTTGAGAAATCCCAACATTGACACCCAACCAAGATTGATCCCCAACACAAATGCATCCCATGAAGAAATTACATTCCAAATTGCTATAACAAGTGTGATGCACTCTTAGTCTACCTCTTCATTTTCATATATCACAAGTGGCAATGTCCTTGGAGAGTAACTAATCATCCCATGATGTGAAATGGTATCACCCTCGAGTTTATAATCATGTTTCAACTTGTGGCCTGAGTCATATATCCAAGCTAATACCATGTATTCTCTTTTAACTGCAATGCTAGAACCAAGTGATATTCGACCTATCTCATATAATGGTATGGCTGCTCAACTTCCATCTCAAGCAATGGGTTATTGAAGGATTGCCAACTCTGATTTTGTAGAGAAAGTTTAATGCTATGGTAAGGCTATAAACCAAAATTATCATCCATGTCATAAGTGACTCACCCTCACTTTCATTGGTGTAGAGTGGATGAAAATCAACTCACAAAGCCCTCTACTAGTTTCCTAAAAGATAAGCTCACTACTAACAGCGTGGAGGGGGTGGTCGGGGTGGGGGGGGGGGGGGTCGCAACTTGTGGTGGAGGGTTAATTAGTAGTGAACAAAAATTATAATCAAATTCAAGCTTCTTCACTTTAATCAGTTTTGTAGTCTAGAACACTAACCATAACAATAGAAAACACTATGAAATTAATAAGCACAAAATGCAATAATGTGATGTGGAAACCCAATGAGGGAGAAAATAATGATGGTAATAGCTACTACGATCTACTATCCTAATCCAACCTCACAAATCTTCAATCCAATTACAACTTTTAAGGGCTTCAACCCTAAGGATTGAAAATCCCTCTCTTTGAGAACTCTAGCTCTTATACACCACAAGTATGAACTTACACAATCTTACATGTGTGCTAACTCAAACAACTCCAACAACAAGTCTGGAATGTTCGAGGCTCCAACCCTACTCTGCTTTATACAAGCACTAACTTTGGTTTACATGAACAACGATACTAAAATTCAATCTCAAGATATTTAAAATGGAATATTCAAAATGATTTAATATGCATACAGGTTGTTAATCTGATAATTAACTCAGAAGGTATACTAATGATAACCAAAGTCTTTGTGATATTCTTTCTCAAAAAAGGCTGAAATGAAGTTTCAATACTTCTCCTAGTATTTTTATAAAGATATATTCAATATGAAATGCTTAATATACTTCTAAAAAACAACCCTAGATGGATAACATCTTTATTATCTTTTAATTAGAAATTTTTTGATCAGAATCTATATCATTTAGGAAACCAATACCAATAAATTTATATATTAAGGCCAAATTAAGAGTTGTAAAAATATTTCACAATTTTATTTGAAGATAAATCTATACCTTCCCAATCAAAGAACTTGTCGTCATCAAACCTATCACAAGCCTATACTCATTCTGCATCACACCTTTTGTATAAGCCCATCTTAATACATAGTGCACAAAATCATTCCAATATCTATTCCATGTATTAATCATCTTTATTATACCTAGACAATAGGCTTCATATCAATGTCTCACACACAACTCTTAGTGTCATGATATAGAATGAGACATTTATAGACACCTCAGACTATCAATGGTTCTTGGGGGTTAATCAGTTCATATTAGCTAATATCATATTTATTCAAACAATGATTTGTTTTTGGAAAAGTGGGTCTAACTAATTTTTTACTACAACCACTTTTAATAGGGATTGTGGAAAACATATAAAATATTTAGCAAAACTATAATCACCTGTCTTAACAATTTTATAATAGTCTTCTCTCTATATGTGGGTGCCTATCTAGAACAATTTGTCATCAAAAAGAATTATTTCTTAATTATATGTGTCTTTTATCGGGCTGACTAGAAGTCAAATAGCTATTTGTGACTTACCAAATCTGCCCTATTCTCCATCATTTTTCTTCAGTATGTGACCTCTTAATTTGTGAATATCGACAGCCTTTCTGATATAGACTTGAAATCATATATATGTGATACTTTCTTCCTAGTTTGTTTCCATCTCTACAACCAACGTCTATAGATCAAATCATATGCACTACTCAAGCCAACGAAGCACACACAACCCAACATAGAAACCTCCTTAGTTGCTTGTATGCTAGAGTCAATGTTTCACTTGTTTGCTTCCTTGTGTGCCTAGCATCCTCTAAATTTCTAATTCAAAAAATAATGACTGACCTATATGCTTCCTTGTGTGCCTAACATCTTGTAACTTTTTAATTAAAAAAATATTCTCTCTTTTGTCTATATATAGGCATCGTGAAGATCAATTTGGATCAACTTGTTCTAAATATTTAGTTCCAGTTACATATACAAATTCATTTCATTACTTATTATTGTTTGTAGAGATACATACTATGAGTGGTATTTAATTCAAGATCTCTTTTACCTCTGTATGATTTTGCAAGAAGTGACAGTGATTCAGAAGAATTTTTGAAGATGAAAGTGACCAAGACACAAATCAAACAACACCCATGGTATGATGATGGATTGGAAGGTTTCCATTTGGGAAGGTATTATTCTATTTTTTTATTCTAGCTTATAGCTCATTTAATACCTTCTTGATGAAAGGTTGAGACTGCTAGCAAGAAGAAGACTTTGTTTGAGTTATCTAGAAAACCTAAAATTACTACTGATAAAAGGAAAAGACAACAAAAACTAGTGAAGCACAAAAGTTAGCTCAATGCTTAAATACTTTCTCATTAACAATGTGCTGATAGTTTGAAGACTAATTTGATATTGAAATTTGTCTTAAATTATGAAATTGGTAACATGACTAGACTAAAGTTTCAATTATTTGAAAGTAAATGACTTACACTCAATTAATAATAAATCTACGTGAAGATGAAATTATTTTAGACTAAACTCTAGTTGATATGGGTGATCAACCTTATTTTTGTGTACTTGGTTACCTTCTACATCACTATTCTCTATCAGATTTCATTTTCATGGAGCATTTAAGGAATTTGTTAGATTTCTCCAATGTTAATGACTAAGTAAGTAGTTATAATTCCAATTGAATTATATTATAGGTTTGAGCATTTGTAAACAATCTTATGTATTCCATATGAATGATGGCTTTTCCTTTATGCTTGGTTAAAACATGGGGAATACACTAGTGGCTTTTATGTGTATAATTAAAATGGAATAGAAAAACAATGAGGATTTTTCTGTTTATTTTGTTCCTAGTATGCTTAGTTTTTATGATAACAAATAATTTCAAACAATGAGGGACCCATAGTGGATACATTTAAATCTTTTTCTGCCTTAGTCATTAATTAATTCTTTTTAAACATATATGCATTTGAAGTAGGGTTGTAAAAAAAATAGGAAATTCTATTTGAAACTAGGGTTGTAAATGAAATTCTCTCAATAGCTAACCATTCTATCAAATTTGATTGATTTAAAAAAAATTAGTTGGCTAGACACTAGAAATTGAAATTATAGACCCCTAATGTATCTTTCTGAGCTATCCAAAATTGTTAAAATCTCAAAAAATCCTTGATTTGTGCCATTTAAAGAAAATGTATGAAAAATCATTAAGTTTCTATAACTCAATTATTAATCATAAAAACCTAATTAGGACTACAACTTCCCTATATGGTCCTCCAAATTTAATAAAAATTGGGCTGAAAAATTCATAGTCGTCTAGAAATTATAGGAAAATCTTTAAAAGCTAGACTTTACATCCACTTTTTCCCAAATCGTAGCTCTGATACCACTCGATATGATCCACATATAATATGAAAATAATGAATGATATAATTAAAATGATAGATCTCACACAATACGGTAGAGGTTTGTGTGTCAAACTACCCTATTAATTGATATATGTAAAATAGAGTAAACCCTTGAGGTAGGGTAGCACCATACAATACTCCTTATGGAAGAAGAAAATCCACACAATCATACTTCACACATATCTCTTATAATGATAATCAGATTCCTTTACATATACCTTCTCTTAATTGTAGAATGGAAAAGTAAATCCTAATGAAGGCCTATGATACTCTTGGTATGATTAATTACACAAACTATTCACATGACCCAATATAACTAACTAAAACAATGTGTGCCATGCAAACATCTCCAACCCCCTAAATAACTTATAATATCATATCCCTATAGACTTTTTTTATTTTCTTATTCTCTTTTCAAGCTTTCTCATCCTCATGATGGATCATGGAGCATGATCTGAAATGGCGATGATAGAAATTGCTAACACATAAATCAAGAAGTTATTAAGACACATTATTATGGACTATGGAAATTTAACGCACCTAATAAATTTTTATATATTTTTATTAGTGTATCTGGTGATTAGGCTACTGCTTTCTAGTATACAAACTAGAAATAATTACTAAAAATATTTTATCTGATTTACAAGGAGAATCATTAACTATTTCAAATTCATTTTAAAATAGAAAATTTATTCGTCAAGTGTCTTAAATTATTTGTTTTATGTCAACTAGGCATATATGAGGCTACATTGGGGATGTAAATGGTGCTAATATTTTCTTTACTAGCCAGATGAATAGGCCTTGTAAATGAATAAATATTGGAATGAGTTTCCAAGTAGTTTTGTTGACTAGTTATTGTAGAAAAGCCTAAAAGTTTAACCTACTCTTTGCAAGGGGTGGGGTGTTTCTTTTCACAAGATTCATTGGGACTTATGAAGTATTTGGGTGAGATATATCATAAAGCCTTTAAGTGCATAAGGTTGTAGAAGGTTATTTTATGGTATTACATATTTCATCACGACTGACTTTCCACTTCCCTAAAAATCATCTATTTCATCAACTTATAAATATTTTCATATGCACAATATTTTATGGATATTTCTATTGTTGAGAAAAGCATGTTCAAGCATGATTTAGCTTTTGATTCATTCTATGGTTTTTATGCTTGGTTAAAGTTATTTTATGTCCAATTTTTTTTTGATTTCATGGTACTACAAACCATTTTTTTATTAAGCTATGTTGAATTCATTTGCAACAAACATGGGTGATTAGGTTTTTGTTGTTAGGTCCACTGCCTCTTCTTGTTACCTCTGTACTTCAAGGGCTAGATATAGATAAATTTTTGACAATATTTCTTGTAGAATAGTTGTTTTATTTGATTCCCAACTTTGGCATTCTCATTTGTATGTTCAAAAAGGAGATACAATATCTGAATTTCTACGAGCTATTCAACAAGAACTTGCATCTAAGTTTAGAGAGATCTAAACTACCTTGGTATAAAACTTACTATATGTGAAGGAGGATCTAATTCTACCTCATGTATGCTTTCTTGTCCTTTACCATTAGTATGGTTCCACTAAATCAAATTGTCACTTTGGTATTGAGTATTAATCAACTAGAGTATAATGTCACCTATGAGACCCTCACAAAACTTGTAAAGTGTTAAATCTACTACAAGGCTTTTGTTGGTGATATATGTTTTGTTGATTACAAATAGAAAGTTTTTCTCTTACATTTTGGTTTCTTTGATGTATGACTAATGGTAAGTAACTAGAGCATTTGTTTAACTTCAGAGTTAGTTTTATTATGCTAATATATTTATATTGTGGAATGTAGCAACACAACTCTTATGAACTAATTATTAATAAAGTAAGAGGAAAAAGTGGACCGCTAATTTTCCTACTATATTTTTCTTATTTTCTTGCAGTAGTTAATGATTTGCATTTGTGTGCTATGCTCTCATGACGCCGTGCTTTATTTGTTTGTATTCTAAAATTGTTTTACATGTACTTCCTCTAAAGAAGCTATAGATATTGAGTGATCTTATAACAAATATTATGAGAAATTGACTTTTGCAATTTTTCCACTTTAATATTCATGAAGATATTTAGACTATTGTTGATGCTACAATAGAGAAGGACGAGACATTTTCTTTCATATCTGTAAATATTCTTTCTAGTCAAATGTTTATGGAACAATTTTCTTTAATAACTGAAGGTATATTTTATTGTAGTCCCATGTTGGGAAGGTCATTGAACAACATTGGTATGAAAAGAACAAGCACATTTTTCCTACCTCTAGATGGGAGGCATTCTTCTATCCCATACCCTTACAATTTTTGTGCCTGCTTATTTCACCCTAATTTTATGATAGAGACTTGATTCTCTGTAGTGAGATACTAATATGATCAATTTGGTGTATTGTTCAGATATACAATCCAACCAAAAAGTGGGAGTGGTACACTATCCATGAGGATTGAATACAAGCTTTATTGAACACAATGGTGTAATTGTACTTCTTCATAGCTTGCTTTTCAAAAGATGAGAAATATTTACAATTATGCACATCTTTAATTCCATATGTTTAGTACTTTTCTAAATGAGAAACTTGGAAGTAACTTATTTTACTTACCATTAAAGGTTACAACCCTCATTGCTAAGCACTAATCTATGTAGAGGTATAAAGAAAAGAGTAAGACTAGATATGGACTATACGATGAGACTTTTCATCTTGAAAATAAATTTTTTTTTGGGATTTTGTAACAATATTCATTTAACTATATTTTATTCCCATAAAGGTGCATGGTTGAAAGGTCATTTACCCAAAAAAAATGAGGGATGAAGCTGAGATATTGAAATATACTGAAACATCATTCTCAAGAATTGAGATTCTAATATTTTCTTCCTTTAGGAACACTAAAATTTACATTAATGCCACTTTCCTTGGTACAATTAGATGTGATATATTGAAAATGTTGCAAACATCACTAGTACATTTGACCACAATTTTTGACCATGTTGTGCAATCAACAAATATGAACTACCTCACACCCTTGTAAGTATTTCAATATTCTTAGCTTCTTTGAGGCATTCTATAAAATAGTTCACATGCCTTACCTATGATTTGACATTTTACATGCATCTTGCACTCTCTCATCTGGATGATGATGGATTACAGAGAGTGATTTAAAATGATGATCCTAAAAAACACACACAATCAAATCCAAAATGAACTTGCATTACAAATGGATTGTTGAAATATGATATTGTTAATTTTGCATGCATGTCTACTAGGACAATCACAATTCAAACATATATATAATAGATTTATATATGTTTGAGTTGTGATTGTCCTTGTAGACATGAATGGAAAATTTACAATATCAAATTTCCACAATCCATTTGTAATGCAAGTTTGTTTTGGATTTGATTGTGTGTGTTTTTTAGCATCGTCATTTCAGATTATTCTCTATATTACATCATCAGGATGAGAGAGTGTGGGATGCATGCAAAATTTCAAATCATAGGCAAGGAATGTGAACTATTTTATAAAATGCCTCAAACAAAATTTTGACCAACAATTGGTCAAAATTTTGACCAATGGTTAGCAGTTTCCTACCAAGCAGTGGTCAAAATTTCAAACAATGCTTGGTAGTTTCCCACCAAGCTTTGGTCAAAATTTTGACCAATGCCAAGAAGTTCTCAACCAACCATTAGCCAAAATTTTGACCAAAGGTTGGCAGTTTCCTACCAAGCAGTTGTTGAAATTTTGACCAATGCCTAGTAGTTTCCTACCAAGCATTGGTCAAAATTTCTAGCAATTCCTAGTAGTTTTTGAACAAGAATTGGTTAAAATTTTTACCAATTCTTGGTAGAAATTGCACCAATGATTTAGAAATCTTTCGACCAAAGGATTGGTTAAAATTTTGACCAACCAATAAGTTGGTCAAAATTTTGATGAGAAAAACTTCAACTAATTGGTTGGTCCAAATTTTGATCAATATTGGTTGAAAAATGGGGTCAAATGTACTAGTGAGTCTTGAATGAACCAATATATCCACCATAATCTGAAAAAGAAAGAAAAAATGAATGGGACACGCATGGAGCAAAATTTGGAAAATAGAATGTCTCAAGATATGTATCCTAGAGTCCAAAATAGAACCTCTAAATCTGACTGCATAAATTAGAAACCAAACAAAATAAAAAATCAAAATAAATTACACCATCATGATGGGCTCAAAACTAGACTTTCGATGATATTTCATTTGCAAAAAGTAGAGTTTGAATGAGCAACCTATGACCAAAAAACCTTAAGTAGGTTAAAAAAGAATTGGAAAAGAAAAGAAAATCATTGCCTTTGGATTCATGTCAAAATACACTAGGAAGTATTCCCACAAGTACCATAAATTACCTTGGGTAGCATGTTAGTTTTTCACCTAAATTTTCTCGATTTACGCACCATAAATTTTGATTTGTGTCAAAAATCTTGATTCAAGTGTCTAAAAATCTGAATTTGCATGCCAGAAAATATTAATTTGTGTGCCCAAAAATATCAAATCATCCCATCAAAAAATGTGCCCAATCTATGAGCAATATTTGTTTGTTGCAAATTCTAACTGTGTCCAAATTGGACAAATTTTATATGAAATTGGTGGCTTTTGGGTACTCTAAGGTCACGAGTGATGTACATTTGGGGTCAAAGTGACCCAAAAATTAGTGAACCCCTAAATGAAACCCTCTAAAAGAAAAAGCGCAAATCTAAAAGCAAAGCTAGACCAATCATAAATAGAACAAGGGCATGAAGATCTGGAGCTCTGACGCCATGCTGAAGTTGATCAAAGATCAACCCCACAGTGCCCAAGAATCAGCTACATGCAACCACATGTGATAGAAGAGAGAAACAAAAAGCTACAAAGGTTGAATTCCCAGATCCATAGATGAGACATTCTTGATGAGAAAAAAAATAGATTTCTATTATCAAAAGTGAATTAATAAATTACAAAGAGATCAATCCTTATAAAAGGAGATCAAAACCCTAATAGGGTAAAACCTAGATTACATGATAATAATTAATAAAAGAATTAATTATTATATGCCTAAAGTTTATCTTCAGTAAACTAGAGATAATAAGTGACTTAATAATTAAATAAAAAATATTTAATTAATAAGGAAATATCTTATTACTCTAGCATTTCCCTTAGTGATGGATGCTCTATTTGTGAGCCTGGAACATTTTTTTTATGCATCTCCATATTGCATTCAAAAGTGTTATGTTGTTGGGTTATCCAGATTTAAGGGCTTGATGTTTATT
This sequence comes from Cupressus sempervirens, assembly GCA_028749045.1. NCBI lineage: Eukaryota > Viridiplantae > Streptophyta > Pinopsida > Cupressales > Cupressaceae > Cupressus > Cupressus sempervirens. Next base: position 8,074,654 of record CM053786.1, read on the forward strand.
TATTTGTTGGAAATTTTGGGTATCCTCATTATGCCTTTGGAGTTTTTTGTTTGGGATTTTTTGGTGTTCCCCTAGAACATTGGTGATCTATCCCTAAAGGTATTTTATCTTTTGGGAAGACTATATTTTTCCCCTTCTTTGTTAATCCACGGGTGTTCTACTTCTGGGTTTACCAAATTTGGTGGCTCTTTTGTGGTTTAGTGGTTGGAAGTCATGGGTTTGTACACTTTGCCTCCTTATCGAGCTTAGGTGCTTCTTTTAAGATGTGTATTTCCTAGTTTCTTAAGTGGACTATGTATTTTAGTTTTCTTGTTAGCTACTAGGTTGTTGTTGTTTCTATTGAGATGAACTCTCATCTTTTCTTTCAAAGGCACCTTCAATGGTTGTTTTGGTTTGAGGATTGGTTCATGATGTTGTAGAGTATTCACACAACTCTTATTGAGGTGGGGATATCATCTATTGAGGGGATGATTCATTATGTGGATGTTCTTGATAGTATGCTAAATATTACTCCTCATTTGTTCAATGCCAGGAAGGTGGAGTGCTTTCAGAAGAGGGTTTTCTTGGGGTTTCTTTTCCTCCTTATTATCACTATTGAGATGGATTTCCTTGATCTCAAGGGGTTTGGAAGCTATAAAGGGAGTGTTGCTTCTTCTAATCTTTGTTTGTGAATTTGGAGTGTCCCTCCAAAGTGGATGTGGAGTTTTTTGGTTGAGTCCTCTAAAATCTTGGTTGTGAGATTGACTCTTATAGAGGTGGAGTTGATTCTGGTGTTTTTTGTGGTGAAGGTTAGTTTTACTAAAAGGGATGGCACCTGGGTGGCCACTAGAGATATTATGGATGTTTGGGAGTTTGTCTCCTCAAGCCTTAAATTCCAGATCTTCCCTCCCTCTACTTCTATTAAGGAAGACCCATTTTCCATTGAGGTGGGAAGGGAGTTTGTGGGGGGATTGAATACTTTTGAGATAGCTGACCTGAAATGCGATTTTGTTGGCTATGGACCCATAGCTATAAGTGTGAAAGAAGAACAGGATACGCATTGCCTATGATTTGTTTTTGACCCTTCCAAGAATGATTTTTTCTCTCCCTCTTTGTTACTTTTTCTCCTATGATCATGTGGTTTTTAGTTTTAAAGGGCTCACCCAGGTCCTTTGTTCCTGTTTTTAGGTTAAGAGTGTAGCTTTTATGAGGGCTTGTCCCATGCTAATCCTTAGCAATGTGGACTATAGTTGGGTTAATTACTTGTTTAACAATTTCTAGTAACCTTTATTTGTACCTCGGGTCAACACTTGCTTTCTTCTTTTTATATTAAAAAATAGAGAGAAAAACATGTACACCTTTAGGAAGGATGAATATTTGTAGTGGCTACTATTTCATATGGGCCAACCTCAAAAAATTTTCCCCCTTATGATTTTCAAAATTTGTCACCTCAAGCTCAATAATTTCAGCATGGGTCCTTAATATTAAATTATTTATTATTCTTTAATCTTTGGTATTATTAGAGGGATATTTATGGACTTCAAACCACATACCTTATTCTTCCCCTATTTTCTTCATACACGATGTATTTTTTAGGTAAATTTGAAGATGATTCCTTGGTTGATTGTTTTCCTATAGAATTACTACTTTCACCTTTCCATTTGTTTTTCATAGTGTCTTGTCTCCCCCCTTTCCTTTTGAATGTGTCCACAATATTTTATGCATATTTGAAAGCAATAGATAATGTTTAAATATTCAAGAATTCCATTTTAGTATGAATTTAAACCTATGAAGTCCACTTCAATACTTAAAAAAGCATTGCCTCTCTAAGCCTTTGATATTGAGCTTCATTGATAGGGAATGAAATATGTTGGTATAATCATGAAATGATTGATTCTTATTCTGGCAAAGCAACTGCAATTGCATATATATCTATATATATATATATATATATATACATATATGTACACACACACACACACACACACACACACACACATGTTCATAAGTATCTTCAAGGTAGTATTCCTACATTATATGCACTGCAAATTCTTCCCTTGTGGGTGTATTATTAAATATCATATTAGAATCTAATTTTTTTGGGCATCTTCAAGTTAGGTGTCTTATGAGCTTCCCATACCAATTCCACATGACTCTCAACTTTTAGGAGGTCAATGTGATATTCTCAATCTATGAGAAATTATTTACTTGCAAAACTACTTCTCTAATTTGGACAACCAATCATCAACAACTACATCATTTTTTTCTTGAAAGGTTAGAATATCAAATTTTTCTTGCACTATAAATGGGGTTTCTTTGCCAAATGTTGGATTCTTTGATTCTCATTTTTTAAGAATCTCTGAGAATTGCTCCATTATTCATTGGTTTGAAGGGTTCTTCCACCCCTTGTGGATGCTATTGTACCACTTTTGATCATTTGCATCTTAAAGGAAGGTAATCTAAGAGATCCTTTGTGTTCCATCCCAACTTTTGATAATGTGAATGGGTGAAATGGTACATAAAGAAGAAAAATTTCTCTAATACTACTGATCCAAATTATGATTCCAGATTACAATACCTCATGTGATACTTGCAATATTGGTAATTATAATGCAAATAGAACAATTTCTGCAAAAACAATTATGTAAGCCAAAAGTAATTCATTTCATTTATAATTCAAGTTTATACAAAGTATGATGGATGTGAAGGGTCAGTAATATTCCTTCAAAAATAAATGAACAATCCATATAATGTTTATTACAAAAAAAATTATATAAAAAATAAAAATAAAAACTATTTTAATATTTATGTCTACTTGTAGACATATTAAGTTTCTATGCAAAGCTAAAAAAATGCATGTAATCAACACTATTAAAAAGTTAATTGAATTTTCTATCTGCACATTTGAGACAAGACTACTTGGAGCTTTCAGGGCTCATAAATGCCCTAAAGATGTCAAAAACTATGAATTTTTGGAATATATAAGATACCAAAATATTAGAATTTGAAATTTTCTAATTTTCACTTCTCGTAGCCTCCTCTTAATCACCATGAACCATGTTTTGATCACTTAATCAACAAAAAATTAAATACTGAAGCCTAGATTTTGATATTAAAAAGAAGCCAAAATAGGGGCTAACCTAGAAAAGAAAAAAAGCAATGCTGAAAATTAACCAAAATTCATTACCATATGATTAACTAATCTCATTCCTTAATATTAAAAACCCCATACTAAAATGTTTTTATACTTACTATATCTAATAAGTACAAAATTGTCATCATTATACATATAAGTGGCCCAATATATCTTGGTCATCATTAAATCTCATTCGTCATTAAAAAAGTCTAGTAAATATCAACATAAAAAGCCCCTAGGGCTAAAGAGAAACTAGCTATCATAGCAAAAAAGAAAAAAGAAAAAGGAAAGCATAAAGGAAGGAGCTAACTCTCCTGTCCCTAATTTCTTGGGTAGTCATCGCCAAGTGGATCACCCACATAAAATGGTTAGCAACCTTGTCAAATATATCCTCTAGGTCCTCATTCTTCTTGATAAGGCTAGTGATGGACTCCTCTAGCTTAGCAATGTTTGAGTTACCCTAAGATTTATCAATTTTCCTAGTAGTGCTTCCCTACTTCTCAATGTCACTTCCCCCTATAATTCCATATTTATGTTCATTGCCTCCCATAGGAAATCCCTTTGAGTCTAGCTGCCCAAATTAACAATTCTAATTGGTGATGTAATCATTCCTTGCTCAACCATAACCCCTTCATTCCTAGAATCTTGAGTGTGGGCCTAAACTTTAAAAGCATCAAACACCCAGGAGGTCATAAGGCGATCATTTTCCTCCCCCATGACTTCCTCATCCCTCCCTTCACTACCTATCTCATCCTCCTCGTATTCACCATTATTCCTCTTAGTGGATTTCCTTTGAGGTCTAGGGAAATTTTTCTTTCTTGAATTATTAGTGGACTCAGAATTATCATGTTTTTCTTTACCAAGGTCACCCACGAGTTTCTTTTCTCCCAATATTTTGATCGATCTATTAGTGCCCTTTCTAGTTGTTTCTCTTTTTCATTTTGATCTGTCTATAAGTAGTAGAAGGCTCCCTATCAACCTAGGTTCTGGTAAAGGGGGACAACATTTAAGAAAGCTTAGTGATTTGAGGAAGAAATAGATCGAGCTCATAATTTGAAGATAGAGGCCTTGATAAAATTAGTACATGCAAAATATAAAGGATTGGTGGTAGACGATATAGTTTTTACTCTCCTCTCCCTTCTTATGAGCATTCCACACACAATATTCCATAGAATGTAATTACGAGTAAGGAAAGGAGATGCATTCCCTATTCCTAAAGTGGTTAAGGATGGGGAAATGATAATAGTAATACACCTTGAATCTATCTTCCATGGTTATGTATCTCATGATAACATATCAGAACGTGTCCCATGGTTCAGATAACTTTTATTGAGTAAATCCCCTGCAAAAATGAGTAGGAGCTTCATCGGGTCACAAGAATTTTCATAGACTCATCTCATCTACAACCTCAATTTCTTCCTCTAGCTTTTTGGCTCCATAAATAGGCTAGTAGAATTAGTGATTAGCTACATATTACCTCAAGCTAGACTCCATTAATACTAATCCATTGGTCCTTCTATGAATCAATGAACTACTAGGTCACCTTCTCATCATTCGTTTCAAATATTTCTATAAACATAATTAGCGCACCTTCCTTCAAATATGTCCATGTTGCATTATCTTTCCTTATGACCTCCTCAATTTTTGGTGGCTCAATCCAAGCATTGGCATTCTCCATAGTTTCTTCTTTGCCAAGATTGACATCCAAATAATTCACCCCCTCTTTCATGTCCAAAGCCATACCACCCACAAACTTGAACAATATGCATAAAGAAACTAGAGCCAAGATTTTTCTCACCTGACAACTCAACTTTTGAAAATGAAGGCCTATAATATTTTGAAAGCACTTGGGTTTATTATATATTAAGTTAGAATGAATTGTATTCCTTTAATACTAGATCATCACCCTTTCATAATATTCCCATAGAAGAAGCCATTGATATTTGGCAAGTCCTATCCTCTAGGATTTTAAAACATCATCCCAAATCTTATTTTGGGTAATGGACCTTTTCTTCCTATAAAGAGTCATGATTAATGAATTTAATTAAAATTTTGCCCCAATTAAACTTACCTTTTCCAAATCCTTTGCCAAGATTAGCATCATTATGCTAAATACTAGCATTCCATTAAATAAGAAGGTGGCTCAATTTTTATACTTGTTATCACTAAATCCATCATCAAGTATATTACAATAATGCCAAGGGAATCCATATGTCTTATATATATATATATATATATCATTAATTAAAAAAGATTTCTTTCTTAAGAAATGATCTAATCATTGCTTGCAGATCATATTCCCTTTCCCAAACTTTGTGATTAATGACCTTGTCTATGTACCCTGCCAAGCTGTTCATCACCTAATATCCTTTTGTATACACATGCTATATTTTAAATTCATTAAATCTATTTAATTTTTTTTTTTTACATCTCTTATGATGCTCATGACATGAAAAATTATCCAATTCACACCTTTAATTTTTTTAATAACAAATACCGATTAACCCTCAATTCTTAAACTTTAAATTCTAGTACTACAAGCTATCTCCAAACCCCAAAGTTCATCCATCATTTTTGCCTACTGGCTTGAGACTTTCCTATGTTTGAGTGAGTATCCCTTTATGAAAAATCCCTAATGATCCCCAGTAACTCTGCTAATAACAACCCCTTCACTCCTTATTGAATCATCAAAATTTTGTTGCCACCATTTATTTGGGGTGAGGGGGGTGGGTGACTTCTATTTGGTTCCCAACCTTTATTATGCCCTTGAACTATCTACATTCTCCACTAAATTTGAGATATCCCATTTGTTTCACAACACCTATATAGTAATGGGGAGAGGGTGGGTGGGGTAGGGAGAAGGTGGTTTCCATTTCAAGATCAAAGCACATTCCTGAATTAGGCCCATTGAAATTTAGGATACCATCTTAGGAGGTGAATATTTCTCTCTGAATATGCAATTTTTACTCTCTTTCCATATATTATATAGAACATAGGGGGGTATATTTCCATACCAATTTGATAAAGGGATGAGGGGAGGGACATCTCCAACCTAGGATAAATTTATGAAAATATATTTTTAGAACCCGAGAGATCCCCAGCTAACTAAATAGTTTCTACTAGAGCTGAGTTAAATAAGAGAAACAAATTAGGAGGTTGGAAATAATATCTTTATCCCTACTTAGTAATACACATTGATTCCCAATTTGTAAGCCACATGTTTTAAGGTTATCAATTTTGAGGATTCTATTATGCATAATAGACCACTAGAAGAAATTAATCTTTGGAGAAAGTGAGACTGCCAAACAATCCTCCACTCCAAGGCCCCAATCTCACTGACTATACTATTGTGCACTAATTTGACACTGAATTTCCAACTTTATCTTTTATCGCATATTAGTATATCCCTATTGGGGAAGAAGGGAATATGGGTTTCTTTCAAGAGGGATCCTAACTCCACATATACAACCTTTTCTGTAATATTTAAATTACCTATATTAAAATCCATCCACTCCTTATATTCAATATAGGTGGATCTTAATATCGAATTCCTTCACCCTATTCTCCTCTAGTCCGGCCAACTTCATGAATATCAGAGAGGAATCATGAATCCATCTACCTTCCTAAACTATGACCAACTTCCAATCACCAATGTTACTCCTGATTCACTCCCTATGTGTCTCCTAATATTCAAAATATTAGTCCATATCCTTGATCAAACCAGAAGAAATTCATTATAAAGGGCATGATCAAAAGGACCCACTTCAAGGTACTTAGCTATCATAATATGGCACTAATCAGCTAAATCCTAGGCTAGTCTCCAACCAGTCTTCATCATGTGGGCCTTGTTTAGATCTCCTATTCTCTTCAGATTTAAACCTCCCTAAGACTTGGGCATAAAAAAATTCTCCCAGCTAAAATGACTTAATTTCATCTTCTCCACCATTCCCAACCATAGAAAGTTTCTTTGAATATTTTCTATGGTGTCCCTAAATATGCTAGATATTTTGAATAAAGATAGAAAGTAGACATGGATTCCATGGGAAGAGGAAGTAATGAGTTGTAATTTCTTAGCATTATTGAGAACCTTACCTTTCCAATTGGCCAACTTCCACTACATTCTTTCCAAAACTATGTTCCATAATTGAGAGGCGACTTCCTTGACCATAAGGGGTAGTCCTAAATATGTGCTAGGTAGACTTACAATGTGGCAGTTAATGTGTCTAGTATTTGTTTGTTGCAGAGCCAATACTCTATTGAAGAAACAAAGCTTACTTTTCTGATAATTAATATGTTTTCCTAAGGCTTGAGCATGTACTTGTTTAAAACTTTCTTCCAGCCTTATCTTCTCTAAGGGTCAGTTTGGTTCATGAAATTGTAGAAATCAAGATCTCTCAATTATTAATTTAGCCAAGTCAAGGTTATGCAAATCTTCATTGCTATTTTTGGGATTTTACTTAAACTGTTTATTGTAGTCAAAAGATGAGTGGGAAGACATATTTTTACGTGTCAGCTTGGAGTTGTAGCTAGAATCCCAAAAGTACACCAATATATTTTTTTTGCACTCCTCAAAAGGAATAACTAGGTTTCAATTTTCAATTCCTACTTGCTAGTAGGAAGTCTAAAAACCTAGTTTTAAGACAAAATTATAAGTTTGGTATTTTAATTCCACTTTGCCAATTTTGAAAGAAATGCAAATGTTTTCAAATCCAAATTTTGAAAAAGCCAACTCCTATCATCTTCCATGAACCAAATAGACCCTAATTAAAATAGGCCATATAGAAAGGTGTAATCCAATCTTTTTTGCATAACTTCAGGTAGGAAACTCATGGCTAGTTTGACCCCCACTATCTCTCTATGAGAAACCATAGCCAATAGATTTCTTCCTAAGATTCTAGCCACCATAATGATGAGATAAGGAAATAGAGGGTCTCCCTAATGGAGTACCCTCCTAGCCAAGAAGAATTTCCTTGGAGAACCATTGTTAAGGACTGAGAATTGGATAGTATTAATCATTTCCTTTACTAATAAAATAAATATCTCTCCAAAATTGAATTTTCTTAGAATTTTGAAGAGAAATTATCTCCTCACTTTATTGTAGGCCTTTGAAATATCAAGTTTCATTTCCATACTTGGGTTCTCACTCCTTTCCATAAAATCTAAAACCTCTTGATACACTATAACCACATCTTGAATTTGACATCTAGGGACAAAGACATTTATAATGAGGCTAATATCTTTCTTAAGAATAGGCTGCATGTGATTCACCACAACTTTAGATAGAATCTTATAGATGGTATTACACAAAGTTATAGGTCTAAATTCTTCTAGGGTATTAGGATCAACAACCCTAGGCACCAAAACAATAAAGGTTTGATTCAACTCTTCTAGGATTCTACCCATTCTAATGAAGTCCATAGTCACATGAACAAGATTGTATTTAATTATCTCCTAGAAATCTTAAAAGAGGGCTGGGGGGAACCCATTTGGGCAGAGCTCCTTGAAAGTTCCCATAGAAAAAATCATCTCTCTATCCTTTTCTTTGGACACTTTTCTTATCAAATGTTGATTTTCCCTCTCATCTACCATTGGGTTTATGATCTCCAACAAGTTATTCTTCATTATAGGGTCAACTTGTAGCTAGGAAGGATTATAAATTTCCTCAAATTATATACTAGTCCATCTCCCAATCTCCTCCTCATTTTTTTTCTTAGTATTATTATTATCAACTAGTTTTCTAATGGTATTCCTTTTTCTTCTGTTTTGAGGCCAATCTTAGATTTTTATTTCCAAAATACTTTTTCTCTTTCAAGAACTTGTTTCCATTTCCTCCTCCAAATCTTCTTCTTCTCATGTGTGGTAATTAAAAGGTCTCGCTTGAATAACCTCTCCTAAAAATCCCCAAGTTTTCCTTTTATTTCCTTCTTTTTTTTGAAGACATCTATAAAAAAGGACTTGGTCCAAGCCACAACCTCCCTTATGATTTTTTAAAGCATCTTACCTATGTAAAACATCATACGTTGGACCCTAATATTCCACCACCTCTCAATATAGTCTCCAAATTGATGATGATAGTTCCACATTATATCATACCTAAAAAATTTCTTTTTTCTAGGATGCTTGCTGCACAATTAAATAGGATTATCAAGTGATCTAAGATAGTTCTAGGGAACCAGCGAGTAGGGGTGTAAGGTAGAATTTCCCAATCAACTGAAAGGAGCACTGTATCAAGTCTAACCTAGATGAGATTGTATCCCAACCTATTTTTGAACCAAGTGAATTGGTCTCACTATAACTCTATATCAATAAGACCATTTCATATGGGGAAACCAACCACATCATGCATACTCTCCAAAAAATCCTCAAGACCACCAAACTTATAACAGGGTTATAGAGGAGTATTAAAAACCCTCAAACATATTACTATGGTGTCCCTACCATTTTCAATATAGGTTGAAGCATCCTCCCAAACCTGTAGTGTCCCTCCTTTCCGCCTTTGTATCAGGAGTATAAAAATTGAAAAAGGCACAATTATTAACCACATCAATAAAAACCACAACAAAAAAATATCAGGTTTCCACATAGTTACAATCTCTCTAGAAGCACCAACAACTTCATTGTAGCCATATTTAGCCCCTAGCCAAATATAATACACAAGTTTACCAACCCTCATCATCTATAAATGGTGTCACATGGGCTGAAGAAAATAGAGAGTTCTCTTCATAGGCAATGTGACCATAAGAGTACCCTTTAGTGAAGAGCAATCATTCGACTTGGTGGAATTGGGTGACCATCTTGTCATGTTTTCTACAACTAGTTGTAGGGTTGAAGAGAGGTTCCCAACCCTCTAAGCTCCTATATTCCTTAGTGGAGAAATAAATTCACCCATTAGGGATTTAAATTCCTTCTTGGAAAGAAGTTGTCCCACCTCCTTGCCCTGATTTTCCACTAGTATGTCTCATTCCTCTAGGCAAGTCTTAAGGTGTTCTATTTGTTTCTCAGAATCAACCAGTATCTCTCCTTCCTCTGGACTAGCCCTAGGGACACCCTCCATGTTTTTTGTAAATAGTTTCTCTTCCAACTAGTCATTCTAATTCTCATCCCCCATAGAGGATAGGAAAAGATCTTGGACAATCCTTAAGGAGAACTCCAATTCTTTATTGTGAAAATTTGTGTTAACAACAACCACTTTCCCTTTTGTTGTATCTCCACCATTCATATGGGTTTTGCAATAGGTGACGACATGGCCATATTTCCTTCATTTCTAGAAGTATAAGTTTACATCACCTGCTTCTTGGTCCCTCATTTCAATTTCAAAAATTTACTACTAGGTAGGGCTTTGTTAACTACTACATAAATATTAAATCTAGCAGAAATAAGTCAAGACTTGTGGAGGGTGACAAAATTAATCTTGATAAAGTACCCAAAGAACTCTTAGCATTAATCTTGATGGTATTCCATTGGGGGAATATCCTAAGAATTTCTAGAACACTTGGGGAGATTGTTCGCATGATTAACATGTTGCATTCATGATTGTATTTGTTAGTGATGTCAACATAGTAGTAAGTCTATGAAGACTAATAGAGAAGTAGACAGATCTTTGGTGTATGGATAATGTTTTGATTGTCTAGTGACACACATTCATGGACATGTCCTATACAATGTCCTAATGTTAAGTTTCAATGAATAGTGTCTAAGTTGAAGATTTACAGCAGGTATGTCTGATTTACAGAGAGAAATACTAAGATAAAGCGCCTAAGAAGTGATTTTTGATGTGTGTATTATATCTTCTAACAAAGATATAATCTAGAGATGCATGGTCAGCTAGTAACATAAGACATTTTTATGATGAAATGAGCAAATGCACAAGCCTTAGTATTATACATGTGAGAATTTGCATATACTATGAGTCGACAGTTCTATTGTAATGATGAATTAATTAATTATCTTATTATAATTAATTGGGAAAGCCTCAAGGCCAAATCAAGGAATTATTTTGAAGATACAGTATAAGGGAAAGATATTTTTCTTGTTTATAATGTGGTAGAAGAAGTGATCATTATATTGATTACAAAGTGTGACAAGGAGCACAGTGTTTTGTGAATGCGAGTAAGCAATCCAAGGGATTAATCAATGTGATATTTGTGATCTGGTTATAGAATTAGAAAGAGAAGTAGTTTGGTTGATAGGATAGAGAAAGAGGAATGATGTACTATTCATTTCTATTATTCTACAAGGAATAATATAAAGATCATTTGGATAGTGGGTTCATTGGTCTTGCCCTTGAAGCTATTTGGACAGTGCGTACATCTATCTTCCACAACTCCTAACAAGGTTGGAATGACTCCAAAAAATGTTAGAATCTCCTAACATGGATTCAAAGTCTCCTGACAAGGGCTGACATGTACTAAATGTTGTTATAGAATCCTAATAGATTCCATCCTCAAACAAGGAATATTTATATTAGTACATCATCTTGTGGGTATCATCCCCATTAGGGTTTTCCCTCTGATCAAGGGATTAGTACATATCTGGTGTTATTGTGCATGAGTATCTTGTTATGGTTTCTAATTATATTAACTTTTTGCTGAATAGATTGTTCTTTCATCTAATTTAACAAATTTACTCTATACCCAAGGTGTGAAAAGCACAAAATGCTCACAATAGTTGAGAAAATCTCATGTTATTTGGTTTTCTATCTAAATTTTTTAAAGGTACAACTCCCTTATTAGATTTGCAATGAATTCAAATTATCTTTGTACTTTTACCTGAAAGCACCTAAGGATCTCTCAACTACTCCTAGGTAGTGAGGTAAAGAATCAACTCAAAAATCTCAAAGTAACATCCACTGTATATATATATATATATATATATATATATTCTACTTTAAAAGAATGAATAACATCAAAATCTAATATCAATCATCCAAGCACAATAACTAGAATGAACTTATAGAAAGAATGGCAACCAATATCTTGAATTGTTAAACCAAAGTCCACAAAGTAACAAAGATTTGAACACTTCAAACACCAAGTTTCAAAGTAGAATTTGAGATGATTTATATATGTATATTAAACTTATCCATGCACACAATCATTTGAAAGAAAAATATCCATATACTATCCTTTAATTACTATTTTAAAAAGTACCTACTTTATCAGAGTTCTTTACTATCTACCTTCTAACTATCTATTGCTAACCTTAAACATGTTCAATGCCCCAAAATTTATATTTTTTCCATACAAATTTGGAAGGCCTCCATCAAAACCCAACCATTTTGGTTAAAACAAGAAATAGTTACAAAACAAGAAAGCAGTTTAAAAATTAGCACCAAAAAGTAACTGAATGCAACAGTTCAATTCAAGCATCATCACTAGTTTTCTTCTTCTCACTGATGGTCTAATGTACCAGCTTCTAGCTTCAAAAAGTATTCATAAAGCCCTACATCACATGGGAGTGTGGATTCTTCAGGCTTAGCAATTAGCCTCTACACATGTCTTTTTTCCATTTGAATTCCTTTATCTTTAAACTTTGACATGGCATTAGGTTCCTGTTGAGACACAACATCGATTCAATACTTTCCAATGTAGTGAAATAATTGGCACTTGGTGATTCACCATCCCTAATTTGTTCCACAGCTTCATTGAACCTCTTCGCTAGTGTCTCAACATCCATGTTCCCATCATCAAACAATAGGATCCTTGTAGGATTAACTACCTTCATATCCTTAAGGAGTTAGTCATGCATTTGAATAATTTTATTTTCTATGCCCTGCACTTCTTTAATTTTCTCCTTATAAACTAACTCCTTCCAACCCATGTTGTTCTTCATAATGAACAACATGCAAGGATCCACGTTTTCCATTGGGTTCTCATTCAAAAACTTGAGGACCCCAAACATCTCAACTTTAGCCACTTGAAAACAACTACTTGACATCGACCTTAGCCACTTGAAAAGTTTGGATCTTTCCCAACAATGATTCTCCCTTAGAATAAAAATTAGAAAATTCTTAAATAAATTTATTACCTTCTTTCATGATGATGTCCATGCAATCCTTCATGACAATAGCTAATAGCTTCCCTTTTTGCATCTGCTTCATCAATTGTTGACTTCCTACCGAATTAGGATCAAAGGGCTATGGGACTTGAACAATTGCCAATGCACCAAGGTTCATTAAGGAATTGATATATGTAGCCATTGTCATTACCATGCCTTTTAGTTACTTTTTCTCTTTGCTATCCTTCTCAGATTATGTCAACATATGATTAGTAAAGAATTTAAAGAAGAGATTATTGGTGCTCCTATTAATCGTCCCTAGTTCAACAGAGGTAAATTTGAAACCTTCATCATCAATATCCTCAGACTCCTTCTTCTACTTGTAGGTAGCTATTTTTGCAGTGATTTTTCTTATTACTGGGTCTTTGGTAAGGTGAGCATCTATCTTCAATTTCTTTACCTTCGAACCCCTGGCTGCAAATTTAGTGACGATGTCCTTCACCATTGTGGACACTAGTTGCAAATTCCTTTTTTGTGTAAATTGTGTTAGATAGAAATGAAGGAATAGTAGGGCTCATGGACATCACCTAGGCATCTCTAGTAGGAGTTAGGAATCTAGGCTGATCTACCTTATGAGCCTAAATGAGCAAAACATCGCCATTTGCACCTTCTGAGAGATTGAGGCCATCAATCGAATCTTGCCCCTGAGTTGACATTCTCTCCTTCCAAAATTTATGTTTCTTTAGAGATTTAGACTTAGAATGAGATCTAGTCCTTGGAGCCATAGTTTTCAAATGAAGGGGCATCTTCTTCTGTTTATCCTAAGCCAATATACTACCTACAATATGAGAAAGTTAGACGTTAGATGGAAATGGTTCAGAAAAAGAAACCAACCCTGAAGAGGGTTCATTGATAATTCTTTTGCTCATTTTCTTCAACCAGTCATTTGTGAAGGTGACTGATATCATCTTCTTCATCCTTATTCCAGTCAAGTGCGAGAGACTTCAATTCACTAGATTCTTCCCAGCCAAGTTCAATTGTATCCAAGCCATCCTTAATCATTCCCTCTATTTTGAACTTCAACCTAAAAGAATTAATTTGCTACAAAGTTAGCCTTGAATGATCTTTTCTTGGAACTTCTACTTCATCCCTACAATCTTGCCATAGATCTTCCAACTATGGAGTTGCTAGTGGGTGAACTTCAACACCTAGAATCTGGACTACATACCCTTTACTGTCAAAATTCCTTCTACTATGGTAAGAGCTGAAATTGAATGCAAGAAAATTACTTCAAATGACAGAAGCATTGGTCACGCTACTATAAACCAATGAACCTAGCTTGATAGGAAAAGTTGTTTCTAAATCCTGTTGTGGTAAATTATACTTTATAATAGAGAAAAGTTGCCTACATATTTTGGCCAGAATAAAATAGTCCAAAGCATACCATGGAAAATTTGTAGGCTCTTCTTTGAATCCTCCTATCCTCAAGTACATGAACCTAGAAAACTATATGAAGTGGCTTCCATATTGGATAACTTACCTTTGGGCTTCAGGAGATAACGTAGGCATCGACATATTCTTTAGGGACACAAAAACATTCTCCATTAACACATCATGAACTATTCTAAAATCTTCCAAGACTCTATCTTTTTGTAGTAGTAGGCAATACTAAAAAACTATTATTTCTTCACTCCACACTCCATGATGGAGAGGGGTAAGATCAAAAGTATAGGCAATGTAGTAAGCTAAATAGGAAGCCATATAAAAATCCTCCCAAGATTCTTTCACATGTTTGAGTTGAGCCCTTAGTGAACTGGCAATAATCTCTACCCAATCCATCCATTGTTCATCATTCAAGATGATTTCTATGTACCTATACATCCATTCTTCAAAAAGAAACACATCAGATGAACCTTTGACTCTGTGTAATAACACCACAAGGTCGTGGATATGAGGTTTAAGGTGATCTTTTGTGATGATCTTGGGTAGCCTAGAACCTCTGTCGTACATGGTCTCGCTCCATTTCCTAGCTAGGGTACTGAAAAATTAGTTTGGGGTTTCTTGATATTTTGCCTAGGCTTGAACACGGGAAAATGCAACAAAGGTATCCTCTAGCAAATGTAGTACAAAGGCAATAGTATCTCTTGAAATTGAGAGTATCGTGTTGTCATTTTTAGTTACAATACTCTTGCTTTTAACATCATAGTGATCAATACAAACATGAAGAATTTCAGGACTCATAAAGGCTAGGGGAAAAGCATCAACCTCAATTAACCCACTGGTTAGGACTTCCATACACACATTCACCTCATTATCATATTCAAGAAAATTTTCCTATAAATTCTCCAGCATAATTGCCTCCAAATTCATATCACAAATGACTGGCTTTCTACATTCTAAACTTGAGACATAACCGAAAAAATTTAATACAGATAGCATTCTTAATCAAACAACAAGGCTTTGAACAGATAATGCTAGAAAATATAGAGATTTGTAGAATGAAACAAGAATTGTGCAGTTCTCAACTGTATTCTACTAAAAAATCAATGATTTTCTTTGTCTCCCTTAACAGCTTCTTCTCCATACTTTCAGTTCTTCGAATGAAAAATAGAAAAAGAAAGCCAAACAAGTTTTAAAGGGAAAGTACTTACATGTGGACGTACAGGCTCATTATAAAGCATTAATGACATATCACTCTTTGTTAACATTCACATGTTCAAAATTCTTGTTGCATAAACTTTCCATTTAATGATTTCCTTTTTAGATGTATTGGTAATGATTAATTTTAATGTGACATCCAATTCCTTTTCCAACTGAAGATTTCCCACTTTCCCCATAATGATGACTTTTCACATTGGGAATAGAAATGTCCTTTTATTCATTGTTCTTTGGCATGACCATCAATTGCCTTGTGGGAAGACAACACGTCCTACACTAGAATTTAATATTTCCAAGACACCGTAGCCATTGAACAACTTTGAACTACTTCAAACTGAGGTTTGAAGTGGTTCAAAGCAATTCAAAAGAAACTCTGCCAAGTTGACGCATATCACTTGCTAGAAAAACTATTAGTACAAGACCTTTGGTTGAACTACTTTGAACTACTTTAAACTAATTTGAATCAAGGTTCAAAGCGGTTCCAAGTGGTTTGAGGGAAGAGATATTGACTGGGGGCAAAAGGGACTTCAAATAATCACTTTGGGAAATGTTGAATACATGAAGTGACAAGGGAAAGACATCAACAAGTGGATAGGAAAAAATTGAAGGAAAGACCTTTCAAAAGTAGCAAATTAGAATACTACTAATAGGGGCTTTGACTGGGTACTATGTACATAGAGTACATAGAGAACTCATAAAAATAGAAGCATGTACAAACCTAAACTAACACAAAGGAAAATGACAGGAAAGGGAAACAAAAAATAAAACAAAGGCTATGTACATGATAGGGGACTTCAAAACTCAAAACTTGATTAACTTCAAGTCCTACCCATTATAAGTAAAGGGAAAAATTGTTCCATCTGGGTACTTCAGATGAAAGGTGTTTGAGCCAACAACTTCTAAAATGATATATGGACCCTTCCAGAGAGATTCAAATTTGCAATGTGCAACCTTTGGTTCTCCCCTTTAATCCTAGAGAAGCACTTCATCATTTTTCAAGAAACCACATGGTCTGGCTTTCATGTCAAAGATTTTCTTTACCCTCATCTAATGCTTAGTAATATAATCAACCAGCTTGTTCCTTTCCTCTTCAAGCTTGTGTAAGTAAAATATTTTTTTCTCTAGTGAATCCTTGAAGAACTGAACCTCAACAACATATTGCAATTTTGTAGTAGACAACTCTAGAGGCAATGATACTTGAGCTCCATTCCCATGCACCAATTCAAATAGAGCCATACCAATAGCTCTTTTTGGGGTAATCCTATCAGCCCATATTGCTTCATAAAGTTTCTTATGCCAGTCTCGGGGATTATTAGACACTAATTTTTTGGTTATAGCTATCAAGTTCTTATTACTGGACTCTACCTATCCATTCCCTTGTGTGAAATACTTTGAAGAATGAGCTAGTGATATGCAATGTTCATAGTAGAAAAGGGAGATCTCTTTAGATGAAAGGTAGGTTGCATTGTTTGTAACTATCTTTTGAGAAACCCCAAATCTAACAAAAATTTGTTTCATCATGAAATCACATACTACCTCAATAATCACCTAAAAATGGTCATCTAGACTATTAGCCCCCTTCTCAGCATTTTGGGTGAATTAATTTAATCATTTACCTAGACCAAATTGCTAATAATCAAATTATTTGATTATAACCTATAGTTTGACCATGCTATCCTAAGTTCATTATTTGATTAAAAGAACATGTCCCCTTTTAATTAAATAAAACACCCCATTCTTCTAACCCACTTAAAGTGCACACATAAAGTCCTTTTTCTATTTTACAATTAAAAGAAAAGGCTTGTGAGACTTTTGTCTTATGTGACAAGTCAACTTATATTCTATTGGTTGACTTGTGTGTGCACATGGATCATTCCTCTTTTCGAATTCCACTGTTGATCATCCACCATCTTCATCTTGATCTCTACCATCCATACAACTTTAAAAGGCAGAGATTTTCCCCCCTTAAAGGATTCATCCCTCATTTGAATATTGTTATGTTGCAGGTTTTCTAATAGGTTTCTTTGGAGCTTTGTGGAGAACTTCTCATTTCTTGTCTCATTCTCTCATTATCATTGCACACTAGTTTAGATTCATACTTACATGCTAGTTTAGTTATTTCCTTGCAATAATCTATCTCACATAGTTTAAATAATGATATTGTAACACTCTCATTCATATTCTAGCATAGTTGCATCTTGGATTTCCATTCTAGTTTAGGCTTCCATCTTGCATTGCATACTTGAGGGATTCCTTGAGATATTTTCACTCTTCCTCTTGTCTCAAAGAACCTCCCATTGCATGGTTTACTAGAAAGAAGTACATTTCTAAGGCTTGGCTGAGAGCCTTCATGCTTGAATACTAGCTTCTTGCACTCTGTGGCTAGGGAGCTCTAAGCCAGCATCCAAGCATTCCAACTCATGGAATCATTGGGATAGAATGGTTTAGAGTGTGACACATTTCTAGTGTACTTTTTTGGTGCCCACCATGGGGCTAGACTATATGTTTCGCCCTGCATTTTTTTAGTTTTGCTTGCATTTTCTTTACTGTTCTATTTTCTTCTTCTTTTTTATAGTCGTGGTGTTGGGTGACATTCTTCCAATTTTGTCTGACAACTCACAGTATTGTCATGTGACACATTTTGGAAATAGTATCACACTTGAAGCCTGCATTCTATCACCCTCTGTGCAAAACTGTGTCGCATGGCTGAAGAAAAAGTATCATCTGCATAGAAATTGTCGCCTTTGTATACTATAAAGTATCACATGACATTTGTTCAGCAAGAAGTATCACCTCACAAGTTTTTCTCATTTCTTAAGGGATTTGGATCAAATTTTCTTCTCAGCTGGCTAACTGTTGTTTTTTTGTAGATTTCTGGGTTGTTTTACAAAGGTCTAGTTCGTAGTTTTTGTGGTTATTTCATGCTAACTTGTGGGCTAACAATTTGTGATTGCAGGTTGCCCTCTTTGTGAAGAAAAATTGAAACCTTGCATACAAAAGAATGCATGTCAAAGCTTCAAATGCGTAAGGGCTACTAACATTGTTTGCAGGGCTACCCAAAGCATAAAATCCCAAACTTGCTTGATTTTTTTTTTCATGTGCGACATTGACTAATTGTTCATTTTGCACAAGCACATAAAACTTGTGATTGGAGTCTTTTGGTAATAGGAGAGTATGCTCTTCACCCTCGTGGTGAATCAAAAATCTTGACTTGCCATTTGGTTTCAAAAGAAAGGGGTAACTAAATCTTCTTGGCATGTTTGGGAGAAAATGATTGGAATAGGAGAGTATGCTCTTCACTCTTGTGGTGAATTAGAAGTCTTGACTTTCGAAAGCTGATCCACTCTTTGTATAGTTAGAATCCTTTAGAGGGCTTGCTCTCAGACAACCTGAGAGGAATGACCCAAGTGGGGACAAGTCGATTACCTAGCTCTTCCAACCCACTATAAAATCAAGGCTACCAAGGACACAAAACTTTAGTAGACATAGTGTTTATCTTCACCTAGTGTGATCGCTTATGGGGTTTTGACCATAGGGAGATCACTAGGCAAGAATGCTTAAGGTACTCTTGTGGTCACGAGATTAGTTACTCATCACAAGGTGAGGTGTCCCATGATTGGGAGCAAGAGGAACACTATTAATAGAAGTCCTATCTAAAAACCCTAAGTTAGTAACTACCCTTTTTAGCCGCTCAACTTCTTGGTGCAAGGATTGATCCTAGTGGACTACCTAGATCACCCCAAGATTTTACACTCACCATATGTGTTCCCTTGGTTGTGCTTATGGCACTTCAATGACAAAGGCAATATCTCTTATGGGAAACCACTTCGTGTGAGGCAAAGGAGCATCAAGTGTGGGCCAAGTTGTTGAGCAATGAACCGTGACCCTAAAGTAGATTGCTTGGCTATTGTTTTTGATGTTTTCACCAATGTTAACATTCTTGCAACATAAACATTCCAATAAAAGTTGTTAGGAAGGCTATATTGATATCCCAAATGTGTATTGACAAGGTTGTTTTTATGTTTGGTCAATTTTTTTGAGACATGTTAAAGCACTTACTATTTGAAAACCCTGTTGTTTACTGATACGAACTAAAATGAAACATTGTCTGATTGAAACAATTGTCTGATTGACAAATTGAAATGAACTTCAAACCAAACTTGACCTTTTTTTTGCACAAAACTTGCACTCTGTCACACGCTCTCATGAGAAATATCACGGGACAGATTTTACCCAAAAATTTGTCATAGGTCAATAGTAAATTATGTCGTACAGCCTATAATATTCTGTCACTCTTAGTTACAATATCTATCGCTTAAACAAAAAGTGTCACACCCATGTTAAAATTCTATTGTGCGACACTATATGCTGAACTTATGTCACCCTCCTTCTAATAAAATATCACCTAGAGTTACTTTGGGTCAAAAATAGAGTTTACAGTTGGATTTTTTTGGTCTAAGGAGCATCACATTGGTCACCCTTGATCCTAGCTATGTATCAGTGTGTGAAGAATTCGTCCAAGGTTGAAAAGAAGGGTTTAGTCCATCGAATGTAAGTCTTGAAACATATTGATGAATCCCTTGTCAAAATTTAGCTATTTTCTATTCTAGGTATCTACTATTGAGCTTCTCGATCATTTGCTCAGTTTGAGTCACCCATGTTGTAAGATCTTGAGCACTATTTGACAAGCCATCTATCACATTTTGACAAGTGACTAGTCCTGATCATAAAAGCTTCAAATTTGACTCACTTTTCTTGTCCTACTAAACAAAGAAAAATCTTTACATGCCGGTCACAACTAGATATCTAGTTGGTAATGGTAGCCACATCCCTTTCATTTTCAAGAAATTGGAAACACCACCCAAATGTTCTTGTAAGCAACCTTGTGATAAGAATCTCAAATTTGTTCAAACACAAATGGCCAATATTTGACACAACGCACTTTATAGTTTTGAAAATCGATTTGGTACACCCTTTGAGACACCCAAGGATACGAGTGGTATAGTCACTATGGTGCACCTTGATGAAATTAAACGTCACTTAGAAGCACAAGCACGTGAAACCCAAAAGACTTTGGAGGCTATATATGCTATGGAAAGAGAAAACCAACAAGTCGACACTAACAATCAGGCACGCTATGAAGGATATAAAGGAACTTGTCCTCGAAATCATTTTGAGAACAATGATGGTAATCACACACCTGCAAGGAATCCTAGAGTTGTAGCTGGCACATATCCTTCACCACCTAAACCATCTCATCATGATAGTGATGAAGAAGTAACTGGCGAAGATGTGATCAAATTTCAACAAGATGGGTTCGCCCAACAACTAATCCTTAGAGCTTTAGAGGAAAATGGAGACCAATACTTTCGATACATGGCAGCTAGGGGATGGAAACTCCCTCAAGGTTTTGATGTTTAGCATATAATTCCAAAACGAGAGCCCACTGAGGCTGAAATCTTAAGGGAAGAAATACAAGAACTAAGGAAACAATTCGCACAACTGCAAACTTCAAAAGAGCCACCTAAAACATCATTTGTTGAATCAATTTGTGATCTTCCATTTGATAGGAATCTATACATGCTGCCATTTCCTAAGGATATAGAGATTCCTGAGTATGAAAAATATGATGGAAATGGTGACCCTCACGACCATGTGAGAAATTTCTATGCTATTAGCATGGACTTTATGCATGAAGACACCGTTCTTATGCGTCTATTCCCCAAAATTTTGGGAGGACAAGCCATGAAATGGTTTACCAAATTGAGTCTCCCTCTTAAGACGTTTGATGAACTCGCACAATGCTTTCTAAAAAAATATTAATACAACATCCAACATCCTATGACTATGTTGGAGTTATGTCAAATCAAACAAAAATCAGGGGAACCTTTTGCCATATACCTCCAATGGTGGAGATCTCTATACTCACAGTACCCTCGACAAGTTCCTAAAGCTAAGAAAATTGACATTTTTGTCAACACACTCGTACCTGAGCTATACTTTGATCTTAGAAAACAACTATTCACATCCTTCAACACCATGGTTGAGAGTTCATATCGCATTGAGGATGTTGTTATCAAGAAAGGGGACATTGTCATAAACAAGGATAAAGTTAACAATGGAAACGATAAAGACAAAGGCAAACCTTGGAACAAAAACAAGTATTTTGTAAATGATGGAGTACTGGACACTCCTAAGACTAAGGAGCATGTACTTAACCTTTCCAATGCCATCTATGCAACAAAACAAAACGAAGGTTCAAAGCCAGAACCCTTTGACAAAGGCTCTAAATTTGTGAGGAAGCGACATGTGTATACACCTATGGTCGAACCTTATGAAGTGGTTTTAAAAACCTTAATTGCAAAAAAATTGGTTACCTTACCAGACAACTCATGTCCTTATGATCCACCCTTTACACCTCCATGGTGGAGAGAAGATCATACTTGAAACTATCACTGAAGTAAAGGACATAACATAGAAAATTGCTTCAAACTCAAAGATGTAATTGAAGACCTCATCGAAGCTAGCAAAGTTTTTAGAGATGGCCTTGTTAAAAATTTTGATCATAGGGCTTTCCAAAAACCATTACCCAAATATAAAAAAGGGTGAGACCTCAAGGGTAGCTACCAAAAGGAATCATGATGCCAAAATTAGTTATGCTTACGCTGACACTGATAATGTTATAGGCATGCTTGAGTCTATTGAATAGATATGTATGGAAAGCTCCAACAATGACAACTAGCCAACTTATGACAGTGAAGATGAACGACCAAGAGTGGTCTTAAGGACATGATCCACTCCTCAAGATCATACTGATACTAGACCAAAGGTGGTACTCCGAGTGGTTGAGTCTTCATCTTCTCAGAGTGAACCAGTTAACACTATCACTAGGGGCAATCTAAGGTTGTCCTAAAAGTTGCTCATGATCCTAAAAATGCTTCATCATCTAAGAAACCAATTATTTCCAAGATCTCCAACTGTGATCTTGTTAGCCAACTACCATACACACAAGCACTAATCTCCATTTTCGAGTTGCTAGAGTTATCTCCTTTGCACAATGATATCCTTGAGAAAGCTTTATGTTTTTCCAATGTTCCCACAGTTATTGATGCAAAACAATTCCAAGCTATGGTGAACAAAATCTCCTCGCCTCACTATCTCACTTTTTTTAAAGAAGATGACCGAGCTCTCAGTCATCCCCATAACCTCACCCTTCACATCAAAGTTCAAATCTTTCGTACCTGCATTCACTGAGTCCTAATAGATAATGGTGCAGGGTTAAATATCATTTTATTTAGTTAATCCAACAATTGGGCATGTCTGAATTTTCCATCAATCCTAAGTGAAAGATCACTATAAAGGCCTATGATGAGGTCGAAAGGCCTTCTAAAGGTCTAATTGTACTCCCAATCAGAGTTGGTCCAGTTGAGAAGAATGTCATTTTCCAAGTCTTAGAAACACCACTTGAATATAATTTATTTTTGGGATGACCATGGATTCACGATATGCAAGCAGTACCCTCCATGTACCATCAATGCATCAAGTTCCTATTCAATGGCACTGAAGTAGTTGTCCTTAGTGAAAACTCCATGTCTATCAACACATTATCTGCTATTGAGACACTGGTTCCACATAATCGCTCATCTCATGAGTTGACACCATCTTTCATAGAGTGTGAACAAAAACTAAAAATGATGAGCCTTGGCATGGACGAGTATACTTTGGACTCTATTGCTGGCTTACCAGTTTCGCCTTGGTCCTATGGGAAACCAACTATCACAAAGAAGCCTTCCGCTTTTGCTATGACACTTTTTGGTACTTTTGTGCAATCATCACTACCTCTAGAAGCCAAGAAGGAAGAATAGGCCATTAAGGACTAGATCTACAAAGAAGAGGAAGACGAGGAATTTATAGTGACTATGCCTATTTCTCCCAAAAGATATGGAAAATGCTATAAATTTTTGGCAAAAATGGGCTACCATGGTCACGGGTTCTTAAATGGTTGTAAGAATGCTCTAGTTGAACCTTTAAGTCACACTCAAGGTTGTGATAATCGATACATCGCTAGTCTAGGCTTTGGCCTAAACAATGATATCCCAACCTGTGATCGAAGATTGCTCATGTCTAGTGAATCGGAGGATGATGACCCTCTAGTAATTTCTACCACTGCACAAGACGAAGACTTTTTTCCTCTCACTTCCCTCCTTTAGGGATAAGAAATATTGACTGCTAATAATGAAGAAGCTTCTACCTCCCAAAAATAGGAACAAGAAGGGTCTACTCCTAAGGACATAAATCGAGGATGAAATAGGCAGAATATTACTCATCTTATAGCTAGGGATTAGAGTACAGATTCTCATGAGTATGAGTGGGAAAGTCTCTCTAATGCATCTTGTGAGCTAGGGGTGGATGTTATTCATGCCTATACAACCCAATCCAATGTAGTCAAACGGTCTAGTATAGGGTCGAGTGAGTTTGAATCACAACATGTCTCAATGGATCACGCAAGTCCCTACAGGACTATTCCTGAGCTAGACTCCTTTGTGACATTTTCTATAGGCTCAACTTCAAAACTCACTAGAGATGACTCCTTCCATGTCAATCATATTGAAACTTCCCTGCCACTCTCGCTAATTCACCCAGATCTCATAGATTGGTCTCTCCAAAATCAAAGACCTGAAATACGGTCTTTCCAAAATGACTATGAGATCGCTTGTTATCTAAATACCATTGAACCTGTCACTTCTTCCACCAGTGAACCCATAGTCAATGTGATGAAATTAGATATCAAGTAGCTCAGTCAAAAAATTAAAAGGAAAAATAAGTGATCAGATAGCAAAAACTACATTGTGGTGGTGTCTGATCCTCAAAAAAGTAAAAATAAAGGCATATTTAATGATGAAAACCTCTCTGAGGCACCTACGAATGAGGTACTTGGTAGTCTTTTGAGCTAATTCTAGGATAGATCTTCAATTCTCTTTGAACCTACACAGCCTATCAACTTGGGTACAAAAGAATGTCCTCAAATTATCCATGTAGCTCAATCTTTGTTAGACAAAGAAAAGACAGTTTGCTCAATTCTTTCAAGACAAGAAAGTCAACTTTGCATAGATGTACCCTAATATGCCAAGGCTTGATATAGATCTCAACATACATCACTTATCAATCTTACTAGATGTCAAGCTTTTCAAATAGAAGTTGAGAAAAATGCATCCACATGTGGCCCTATTGGTCAAGACGGAGTTGGAAAAACTATTGAATGCAAACTTCATTAGGGCCATTGATTATGCATAGTGGATTTCCAACATTGTACCTATCTCTAAACATGAAAAATCCATATGAGTTTGTACTAATTTTAGAGATCTCAACAAAGCATCCCCCAAGGATGACTTTCCACTACCAAACATCGATATGATAGTGGCCATGACTGCAAGTTATGAGATGTACTCCCTCATGGATGGATTTTTTGGGTATAACCAAATCAAGATAGCTCCAACAAACCAAGAAAAGGTAGCTTTTACATGTGCATGGGGTACATTTTGCTAGAATGTCATGCCTTTTGGGCTTAAAAATGCCGACGCTACATATCAAAGAGCAATGCCAACCATCTTTCATGATATGATGCATAAAAAAATGGAAGACTATGTTGATGACACATTGGAAAAATGAAGAAAATGAGACACGCATCTCAAAGACCTTAGTTTGATATTGGACCATACGGAAGAATTCCAACTTAGGCTGAATCCAAAAAATTGTGCCTTTAGTGTCACTTAGTGCATTAAGGTTGACCTCAAAAAGGTCCAAGCTATCATGGATATACCTCCACCAAAGACTATTAGTTAGCTTAGAAGTCCGCAAGGACGTCTACAATCCATAAGAAGATTTATCTCTCAATTAGTTGATAAGGCTCAATCTTTCAATAAAAATATGCATAAAGGATCTACCCATATTTGGAACAGTGACTGTCAACAAAGTTTAGATCAAATCAAAGGCTACTTGGAAAAACCTCCAATTTTGATGCCACCCATTCTGGGAAAACCTTTAATCTTGTACATTTCAGCTACAGATTCTTCTCTAGGAGCACTCCTAGCCACAAGTGATGAGAAAGGTAAAGAAAGAGCCATATACTATATCAGTTGAACTTTGGTGGCTTATGAACTAAACTAAACAAGTATAGAAAAGACATACCTCGCTGTAGTTTTTGCCTCCCAAAAACTCTAGCATTATATGTTGGCACATACAATTCACTTGATTGCTAAGATAAACCCTTTGAAATATTTGTTAAGTAAAGCTGCACTTATTGGTCATTCTGCTAAATAGATGATGATTCTTTTTGAATTTGACATTCAATATGTTGAACATAAGGCAATCAAGGGATAGGCCATAGCTGGCCAGTTGGGTGACTTCCCACTTGAAGATGTAGCACCTATGCAAATTGAGTTTCTAGATGCCTCAATCATGTACATTACTGAGAGAACATGGAAGATGTTTCTTGATGGATCCCATACACAGAATGGAGCTCGAGTAGGGATTTTATTTGTTTCACCTCATGGTTATATGATCCCAAAGTACTACAAACTATTGTTCCCATGTACAAACAATATTGCAGAGTATGAAGCATTAACCAATGGGATCAAAATGGCCCTTGAATAGTGAATAACTGAGCTACACATCTATGGGGATTCTCAAATATTTGTGAACCAAGTGAATAATGAATATCAAACAAAGGATGACAAGTTGATTCCTTATAAAAATTTGATAGATGCTCTAAGGAATTATTTTATCTTTGTAACATTCCAACAGATTCCTAAAGTAGAAAACAAGGCTGCTAATGCTATGGCCACCTTAGCATCTATCCTCCAACTACATGAACATGAATCATGATTTGAGTTCCTGGTGGAAGAATTGCATCATCTAGCCTATGATTCCTCAGATAACCAGGTGATCTGCACTATTGTGGGTCATTATTCCTCCTGCTATGTGGCTATTTTCTCCTACCTGCATGATCAAGTTATTCTCAAAACCCTCATGTGCAACCAAAAATGCCAACTCCTTCGTAACGCCTCGCACTACACTTCGGTCTTTGGTGACTTGTATAAGAAGGTTCTAGACGGAACATTGCTTAGGTGTTTAGAGCTAGAAGAGTCCAAGAAGGCACTTGCCAAAGTCCACGATGGCATTTGTGGGGCACATTCTAATGGCCTTGCACTTGCTCAAAAACTACTTAGGATGGGTTATTACTAGCCCACCATGGAAGCTGATGCTATGCGCTATGTGAAGTCCTGTCAGAAATGTCAACTCCATGGCAACTTGATACATGCTCTCGAGCGAGAGTTAATCCCTTTTGTGATATATTGGCCATTTCAGCAATGGGCCTTCAACTTGGTAGGAAAGATTCATCCAAGCTCATCCAGTGGTCATAAATTCAACATCACAGCAATGGAATATTTCACTAAATGGGTTGAAGTTGTACCATTATCTACTGCTACAGGCAAACATGTTGCCCTATTTATATTGAATCACATCATTTGCCAATATGGTATCCAATCCTCTATTGTTATGGATAATGGAGGGCAGTTCAAGAATAAGGACTTAAAGCAGCTATGTAAAAAGTTTTGAATTAAGCAATAATGGTCCTCTATTTACTATCCCCAAGGGAATGACCAAGTTGATGCATCTAATAAAACACTGCTGACAATCCTACACCGCATAGTTCAAAAGTCTGGGAAAGATTGACACTTGCAAATAAATCAGGCACTTTGGGCCTTTAGAACCTCTATTCATACTCCTACAGGGGAAACCCCCTTTTCTCTAGTCTATGGCTCTGAGGCTATTCTCTTGTTAGAAGTTGAGATACCTTCCTTGCACATCTCCTTACATGGGTTAGTAACCAGTTAAGACCATAGAGCTATGCGAGTACAGGAATTAGAGACTTTTGATGAATGCCATAAGGCTGGTTTTCTTCACATGAGGGCTTATTAGAAGTGCATGTCTACTCAGTATAACAAGAAATTTCACCCTCATTAGTTTCAAGTAGGTGAACTCATGCTTAGAGAGAATCCAAAAAATCAACAACATTGAGAGCAAAAATGGAAATTTGAACCTAACTAGTTGGGTCCTTACATTATCACAGCAACATTTGGATCTGGTGCTTATCAGTTGTCTACTCTTGAAGGGGACGAGCTTGCAGAACCTATCAATATCCTACACTTGAAAAAGTTCTATGCTTAGAGGCTTGCTGCTCAGCTATCTTGTATTTATCTATGATCCTAAAAAAATCCTAAAAATAAAAAAAATGTCTTGAAAAAATGACCATCTTAGTGAAAACCTAGCAATAGGTGCTTTGATCTATCACCAAAAAGAAAAAAAAATTGAAAAAAGTCCTGAAAAAAACTGTCAAGTGGTGAAAACTTGGAAACGGGCACTACTTTCAACCCTTGCACCTATGTCTATTAGTCTCAATCCCCCTCTTTCGCTACACATTTCCTACCTTGGAATTGTTTCTTGTCCTCATCTTGGGGGTATAGCGACTTAGCCTATTGAGGTATTCTTGTGCATTAGGGTTACTTTGACAACTCACAAAACAATGTTTCTCAACACTTCCCCCACCTTGACATCAAGTGTTTTTCAACACTTTTTAGATAGTTTTCCTATGGTCTTCGATGTTGCGATATTTCTCACTATTAGAATCAAGTCTTGAAGAAATGGCCAACTTACACACACGCACTTTAACACTTAAACAAGTGAGCTATGCTGACCTTTATCTACTTTTCATGCTGTCTATGATGATTTCTTTGCCATGTGTTCCCTCCCTAATAGTCTTTTGAGGATATCATTGACTAGAAGACTGGGGGCATGGGACATATTTTCTTGATTTTTTCTTGTGGGTATACTTTGTTTGTCTATAGTGTTGTAAGCATTTATGCTTGACTTATTCAACATTTTGACTTACAAATGTATCATCCTTGACTATTTTGCAAGACTACACTTGGGGTTTATCTTGGCACTTATGCCTTGATACAGGTGTAATCTTGCTAAATTAAGCTTAGGGAATCTAATCACATAGTTATCTTGACTTACATGTCTCTGATGCTTAGAATTGATTTCCACATCCCTATCTAATATCGATCATATTCATCTCCTCATAGTTGTACTAGCGATGATTGTATGATCTCATGATGTCCCTAATAAATGCTCAATGATGAAATTAAGAGTCTAAGTGTTATGAGTTTCTTGTTGGTAAACCACTTTGCATAGTAGCTTGCATTTTAGGTTCATGCCATTTATAATCTAGTTATGCATTCCTACACATGGTAAGAGCTCTCTCTTCATTTTTTTTCTTCATGAACATATCAGCTAGCTACTTTCATCTTTCGCTTCTTCATATCTTTTCACCTCCTTAATCTTTTCCTACATTTCTTTGCTATCCTGTCATCACAAAGGGTTTATCCAAAAACATCACATATGATCTATCCAAGTCTCACATATTTTCACAAACACATTTAAGTCTTTACCATCCATATGAGAGATCAAAATCAATACACATGAGCATATACACATACATGAAAGCTGAAACATACATTTTGAGACAAGTACACAAGAATATCAATAAATCTAGTATCTCATATATATATCAAATGTGTCATGATACATATACAAATATAGGATCCAGAATCTGGATATATGTCTCAAAAATACATGAGGTAAAATAAAAACATAGCTATCACTCAAAATCATGTCTGACTACCACCCTCTACGGCTGGTGCTAGCCCTGGTGGAGGAGCCTATCTCCTATCCGGTGGCTGCACTACACCCTCTGATCTACCCGCTCACTCTAAATAGTCAAGAAGACCCTATCTTGGTTGTACCACACTCCTATAGGCAGCATAATAGTATGCAGCTCATGCACCATGATGTGCTACCTCTCACCTCATGGTATCTCACTCTTGGTGTAGCTCATCTAGTTGTGCCTACTCATCCATCAGTTATTGATCCCGTACTGCGATAGTCACCCAAGCTACCTATAGCTCTACCTCCAAGGCATGGATCCTTGCACCTTGATCCTCTCCTCCTGTTGGCTGCTTTGCAAGTGCCTCTATCCTCACCACTCATTGTCTCCTTAGGGACACCTCCTCCTCCCCGCCATCATCATCACTAGACTCTGATGACTTCTCTGCCTCCTACATTGTCTACACTCACATCCTCCTTTGCCTTGCTCAGGAGCTCTCCCCCTTCATCTGTCATCCACCTCTACCCCTCCCTCTCCCTTCACCTCCTCCTCCCCTGCCACCTCTGCCTCCCACTCCTATAGGTGCTGCATCTAGATCTATGAATCAAGGGAATGTATGTATCTGCATCTCATAAAGATACCTTGGATCCGCCCCTGCATCTGCCACATTTGGGCAATAATCCTAGGGAGTCACTACTAGCGCCACTATATCTCAAACTGTTGTCTGATAGTCTAGCATCGGTAGCCATCCCAATCCCTCATCTATGTGCATTTGGACACAAGTGGTTGTCTCCACTGATACCAGTTGCCACTCTACAAACTGCTACCATATGCGACTGATCACAAATCGCTACACAATGTCCGTACTCTGACCCACCAATGGTCTGCTATACCACATGTAGTCTAGCTCCCATGAATCTGACCACCATTGAAACTCCTGATATGGTCACCATGTAAATGCCATCAGCTCATCAAACACGCGTTGGTAGTAGGTCACATCTCCACTATGTCTTTGTGGGATGAAATCTCTATAGCAAAAAATGAAAGGCTAGCTACGCTCTTGTGGCTGCACTTGTGATCGGATCACAACGATGTGCTCCCAAGCCTAGATCTTTGCTAACACTGCTCCACATGCCCACGACCAACCCTCATGGTATACTATCTCATGGAGCTCGTGGTACATCTCTACCAATGTGGTAGGCCCCCATGCCATCCTATGTGGTCAGGAGATCAGATCATACACCAGTCAACCCCATCCTAGTGGGAAGCCATTTTGGCCTTAGTCTGTCACCAGGGCCTAGGCTACCAAAGAGCATAACAAGTTGGGCAAAGGATAATCATATTTGTACTCGGTCATTAATCTCTCCCAACTCAGGTGACGGTCCAGAATGGTCACATCCTTGAATAGCTCCTACACTTGTGCTTGCCCCTCTGTCGGGGTCGTATCATAGTACACCTATGCCATCAACAAAGTTGACATCAGTACACTTGGCATGCAACATCAACATTTCTAAATCAACAAACTGCTAACCAAGCAACTTACTAGCTTACCATGGCATGGCACTCACAGAATATGATATACATCCTCAAGTCAATAGAGGCCTCGCTGGTCAGTAAGTGAAAAGTGTTATGCTCACTATGCCACCTCTCTACCAACATAGTCAACAAATCATGGTTTGCTCGAATATGGGGCATCCGTACAACCCACCGCAAGCCCATAGCCACTAGAGTAGTCTGCTCATCATCACTCAAATGCTCCACAATGCGCAAACCCACCACCCTAGGAGCTCTAATTTGTAATGCCAGGAATACATCTTGTCTAGGTAAAACATACAACCATCAATAATAGTCACATGACAAAAAAAGCATTATGAAAAGCATCAAATAACATCAGTGCGAGACTTTTTACATGCACCGTGTGACACAATTTTTTGCAATAGTGTCACGTGACACTTTTGCTGAGGCTGTGCAACATAATTTTGTCGTGCAACATTTTGCACCATTCTGTGTGACATTTGGGTATAGCTGCAGCAACACTTTTCGCTAAGTAGTACGATACTTTTTTCGAAAAAAAGTATCGCGTGATAGTATTTCAATACCCGTGTGATACTTTAAAAGTATCACACAACTTTTTTTCAAAAAACCCTTAAAACGTGCAAAAAAGCTCAGCAAAAGCTCAAAAAAGTGACAAAAAAGTAATTACCTACCGGTGCCCCATATCACTCTGGCCGATTGTGCAACTGACTACACTCGAAATAGTGTCGATGAAGAGGAATATTCACATGAGCCATGATGCTATGTGTACCACTCACAAAATCTCTCAAATCACAAAAAGACAAATGAATAGTAAAAATGACACTTGGACCCCTTTTATAGCCTCCAACCTCATTTTGACCTAATTTTTAAACTCCTCAAAATTGCACAAAAATTGCATCCCTAGCTAATTTCGACATCCTAGAACCATTTTTCGGATCAAAATCAAAAGATGAGTTCGTCTTGATGGTCAAAATCACATTTTAAAATTTTTCTTTCCTCTGAGCAGATAGCTAACCTTTTGAGGTCTAATCTCCAAATCATTACTGGGGCATCTTCATTTCTTCATGTCTTCATCATTTCCATACTTCATATCTACTAAAATTCAACCTTTTCATGTCTAAAATCACCTTTCTACTAGATTTGACCTAATTTTACACTATGTCCTTCATGGTCAACTCTAGTCAAACTAGGGCATTTTATCACTTTCTTATAGTCATTATTGGGCTCCAATCATTTATCTGTCATATCGAACATTGCTATATCTTGATTTTCTCATGTCTAGCTAGTTTCTGCATCCTCTTACCTCATTTCGGTTTCGATCCCAAGGGGGCATAAATACTCTATTGTTGATTGTTACAGCTATCTATTTCTTAGGAGCATTTTTTTGACCTTATCACTTTCTCTTGATCTATTCGCTTTGCCAAGTGTTAGAATTATTTTTGGATCCTAACATCATCTTCCTAGTGTTTAGTACTACCACTATCAGGCTGTGCATTTAGGACTTGCTATCTATTTTTGCATTTCATTCTTTGGAATCACACATCTATATCTACCACTGCCTACTTGGCTTCAATTTTCTTTGACATAATATGTTCCCAAATCGATCATGCATTAATCAAAGAGGGGCAAATGGAATCACCTAAAAATGGTCATCTAGACTATTAGCCCCCTTCTTAGCATTTTGGCTACATTAATTTAATCATTTACCTAGACCAAATTGCATAATAATCAATTTATTTGATTATAACCTATAGTTTGACCATGCTATCCTAAGTTCATTATTTGATTAAAAGAACATGTCCCCTTTTAATTAAATAAAACACCCCATTCTTCTAACCCACTTAAAGTGCACACATAAAGTCCTTTTTCTATTTTACAATTAAAAGAAAAGGCTTGTGTGACTTTTGTCTTATGTGACAAGTCAACTTATATTCTATTGGTTGACTTGTGTGTGCACATGGATCAGTCCTCTTTTCAAATTCCACCGTTGATCATCCACCATCTTCATCTTGATCTCTACCATCCATATGAATTTAAAAGGGAGAGAGCTTTCTCCATCAAAGGATTCATCCCTCATTTGAATATTGTTATGCTGGAGGTTTTTTAATAGGTTTCTTTGGAGCTTTGTGGAGAACTTCTCATTTCTTGTCTCATTCTCTCATTATCATTGCACACTAGTTTAGATTCATACTTACATGCTAGTTTAGTTATTTCCTTGCAATAATCTATCTCACATAGTTTAAATAATTGTATTGTAACACTCTCATTCATATTCTAGCATAGCTACATCTTGCATTCCCATTCTAGTTTAGTCTTCCATCTTGCATTGCATACTTGAGGGATTCCTTGAGATATTTGCACTCTTGCTCTTGTCTCAAAGAACCTCTCATTGCATGGTTTACTAGAAAGAAGCACATTTCTAAGGCTTGGCTGAGAGCCTTCATGCTTGAATACTAGCCTCTTGCACTCCGTGGATAGGGAGCTCTAAGTCGGCATCCAAGCATTCCAACTCATGGAATTGTTGGGATAGAATGGTTTAGAGTGTGACACATTTCTAGTGTACAACTTCCACCCATTTGGTGAAATAATTTGTTGTTTTTAGTATGTATGTATGTCCACCACTTGATGGAGGATTTAAAGGTCCAACAAAATCAATACCACATTGCTAAAAGGGCTCATCAAGAACAACTAGCCTAAGAGGTAGTGCTACTAGTAAAAAGCTGAAATTTCTCACAGTTCTTTACAAATTTATAGGCATCCTTGAACATACTTGGCTGGTAGAAGAAATTCCTAAGGATTTTTAAAGCAGCCACTATGGATGAGAAGTGTCCTCCACAAGCCTCCAAATGATATGCCTTTAACAATTTTTCTTATTGTTCTACATCCACACACCTTAAAAATGTTCCGTCAATTCCTCTTTTATATAGAACACCATTTGGAATGACATACTTAGTAGCCTTTAATCTAAGGTTTCACTTTTCCTTATAGCTCATGTTTGGGGGAAATTAACCATATGTTAGAAAATATGCAATATTTGAAAACCAAGGGTCTGTAATGCTAACAAACAAAACAACAGGTTTTTCTCCAGCTTCATCAAGAGATGTATCCTTTCTTTTGGCCATTGATTTACATAAACCATGCCCTCTCACCAAAGAAGTAGGCCTAATTGTTAAGTCATATTCTTGAACTTCAGTTATCCATATAGGCCTTTTATTCATCCCCACTTCTTGCTGAGTTAATATACTCCTAGCTATTGTTTTTGGTACATACACAATTGAATGAGAATGCAAGATATATTGCCTAAATTGTTTCAACGCCTTTACCACAGCAAATGCATGTTTTTCTGCTCAAGTATAGTTCAAATCATGCTTCTTTAATGGAACACTTATAATGGTGATTGTAGCCTCATTACCCTTATCATCCTATTGAGTTAAAATATTGGATAGGGAATGTTCAGAAGCAAAACAATAAATAATGAAATCTTTTTCAAAATTTGGGCCTACCAGCATTGGGGTATTTTTAGTTGCTATTTTAATGTCCTTAAAAGCCTTTTTACCTTCCTCTTGCCATCTAAAAGGATGTATTTCACTCATCATATTCAACATGTATCTCACCTTCTCAAAAAATTCAAGAACAAAACTTCGTAAGCAATTGATTTGTCCAAAGAAGGACTTCAAATCACTTCTATTGGTGGGTAGGGTCAGCTTTCGTATTTCTTTCACCCTCTCTAGATCAATTTTTATAACATCTTTAGAGATGATATGCCCTAGCAATTTACTTTCTTCCACAAAGAACATAGACTTTTTAGGATTCAAGGATATACCATGTTGTTTGCATCTATTAAGCACCTTTTCTAAGTCCCTTAAATGATGTTTTCTTCTCCTAGAGTAAGTGGTCAAATCTTCAAGATATATCACAATTATCCTATCCCACAAATCCTTAAGGATGAGTCCATTTCTCTTTGAAAGGTTGCTCCTACATTAATCAAATTGAATGGCATCTGACTATAAGCAAAGGTGCCCCAAGGAGTAATGAAGGTTGTTTTATGCTAGTATTCTTGTGCAACACTTATTTGGTTGTACCTTGAATAGCCATTAAGCATTGACATGACCTCAAATCCAACCACCATCTGCAAAATATGATCCATAGTGGGAAGTGCATAGTTTTCTTTGAGGCTCGCTTGGTTCATATTCCTAAAATCAACACAAATCCTTATTTCACAATTTTTCTTTCTCATAGGAACAATATTCACTACCCACTTTGAATGATGTATGGGATATATTATGTGAGCTTCTAACATCTTCTCAACTTGTCTGAAAATAGCCTCAAACACCTTGGGATTGTAATTCCTCAGCTTTTTCCTAAAAGTAGTTGCTTCAAGTTTTAGTGGTATGTGATGCACAAATTCTCCATTTCTAAAATTCTTTAGGTCCTCATAGCTACAGGTGAAGACATCCTGATATCAAATAAAAAGATCTGACAGTTTCTTTTTCTCCTCTTTGGAACAAATGTTACCTATAGAAATTATTTGGAGTTTTCTTCAGTTCCAATGTTGATTTTATCATACTCTTCCATTTTCTTATCATAATGAACATTCCTTTCCAAGGCACTATCATCTTTTCTCCCAAAAAGGTGCTTCAAAGAAACTAGTCCCTTAGGAATCCAATTCTCTTTGAGTTGAATGATCTCCCCAAACTCAATTGACTCTTCTCCAATTTGCTTACCATCATGATCTAACCCTTCATAGAAAATTTTAGCAAAATTGCTCCCACATTCAATGAATTCTTTCAATTATGCATCATCATTAAAGAGCTGCCAATGATTAATATTGTTTGGTACCCTAGGTCTATAGATCATTTCAATTCTATAGGTATCACTTTTGAAGTTTAGATGTAATAAAAAGGATGTTGAAACAACCAAACAATAAGCTTTTGAATTTTGAGAGCGAGGTATAAATTTAATAGAAAATCTTTCAAAAGACTCAATTTCATCCCATACTAGATTTCTATAATGCTTTAGCCTATCATTTTTAGTAGAGAATTATTTTCTTACCTATTTTATGATAAGTTCAACATCACCTCTCACTTTCAACTACTTCACTCCTTTCGCCCTGGCTTCTTGTAGCCCCAGAAGAAATGCTTTGTATTCCACAATATTATTGGTATTATGAAAGTCTAATTTAAAAGAGAAAGGAAAAATGTTCTCGAAAGGTGAAATGAGAACAACACCCACACCTAAACCTAAATTTGAATAGCTTCCATCAAATTCTAGAGTCCATTGGGCTTCTTTAGAACTTTCTATCTCTTCTTCTTTGCATGGTTCTTCAAGTAGAATAATATAGTTTCCAAATTGATATTCCTTATAAAATATTTGTGCTTTGGGATTATCTAAGGGTACTATTGTATATTTATTCTTTGGCTCAGGCTCTAGCTTTATTTTCTTCTTTCCTACTGGAATATAGGCTTTTGAGCAATCCATTTTGATTTCTCCACCCATATCTTTACAGAAAGTCCTACTAAGCAACATTCTATAACTGGCTAGTATAACAGCTACAAGAATAGTGAGTTTCACTCTTTTCTCTAGGCAAGCATAGAGAACATCCTGTACATCCTTCACTTGATTGACTAGGGGTACTTGTTTTCCATCCATAGAATAGAAACACTCGAAGGTTTTGTGTGAGCTCCAGATTGAGAGCCTTTGCAACAAGTTGGGGCATAATATTATCCATTGTTCTAGAATCAATGATGCAATTACTAAGCTTCTGGTCATTTAATAGCAATGATATATAAAATAGATTGGGTTTTTTCTCTTTTGTTTTCTTTTGAACATAGTTAGCAGCTACCTAATGGTAAAAGAAATTGTTAGTGCACCTTTCAAACACAAAAATAGGTTCATTAATAGCCTTTGAGTTCTCAAAAACATCATCAGTAAAATGTGCATTAGTGGTAGAACCTCCCTTTACATATTGAACTAACTTGTCCAACTCCTTAGGATTATGCTTTAAATACTTAGTTGGAGAAATAGATATCGAAGAGGATTTGCAAAATTCAACAATATCAAAAGCTGAAGTATTGGCCATTGTTTCTATTTTGGACAAGATTCTTGGTTCTATAATTTTTTTCTGAATTGGCATGTATATGTTCCTTACCTTTGGAACTCAACACATTTGGGCTAGCTCTTGGGTAAGCTTTCTAATTTCTTTGTCCTTTAGTCATCACTGTGCAAGTAGGATCTTGAAGAGTTGTGAACATATTACCCCCTCTTTTTGAATCAGATTCATACTCAAGAAAATAGGCACCCAAATTTTCATTTTTTACATTCTAATTTTTAGGTGTTTGCTCTGTTGCAAGGGCATTCTTTACTAATTGAACACAATTGAGCCAATCGAGACAATCTCATTCATCATGGTTTAAATTATGGAAGGACCAGATTGCTTCTTTGGGAGCATCTTCAATTTGTAGTCTAGTTTGATGAGCAGTCGGTGTGGAGTTCTTAGCAAAGTTTTGAGATTTTTGCCATCTATGAATGTCCTAATAAGGAGACTAGTAAGGGCCATGAATTTTGTTTTTTTCTCTCTTCATCATCACTACATAACTCATCAATTTCTGTAGAATAGGATTAGTAGAATCAGAGGACAAGGCTATTCCTAGTGTTTGAACTTCTCATTTCCATTTACTAGCATTGATAAATGCATCCTCTAATTGAATAGCCAATCTCTGGTTGATAGCCAAATCAGCACATGCATCCTTTATGAGATGAAAGCTTATGTCTAGATGAACAACATTTATAAAGAATGACTTCTATTTCTCTACATTAGGTCTAGATGTAGTGGGGATTCTTTGAATCAATCTATTTAACTTGGCAACAAATTCCCTCATAGGTTCATCCATCTCTTTTTTCTTTTCACTGAGTTGGAAAAATAGAGTACTTTCATTTTTAGGGGCCTTGAATCTATCCTCAAAAGAATTTTTCATATCATCCCAACTGGTGATGGAATGATGAGGTAGCTGGCTAAACCAATCTTTGGTGGCATCAGTCAAGGTCTGCACAAGCAATCTTACAACAAATTCTTGTTTGGGAACACTTATAACATCACAAGTATAATGAAAGACACTTAAGTGATCATTTGTTGAAATCCTTCCATCTTCACTAAACTTGGGTAAAATTTTAGTGGTTCCTTTGGGTAATGGTCTAGGATTTACACACAAATTTAATGGCCCTATGTTTTTCCCCCATGGTTGGTTTATGACCATGTTTCATGGTACAACTTGCAAAGGTTGGATGGTTATAAAAGTAGGGACAAGAGTATTTGATGGAAGCAAAGATTGCACTAATGGTCAAAGATGAGATTGCTTTAGTGGTGAACTAGGTCTACTTTGGGATTTGATACTCTTCTTTTTTGGGTCATTGAAATCAAGCAAAAGCTTTAGATTCTTCATTGGCTCAAAATTCTCATCAAGAATCCCCTTTTCTCTTTCCCCTCTTATATATCTACAAGTCGCCAGCTCTAACTCCTAGTTCTAAGTTTAGGGTCTTGTAGGTGCCTAAGCAAGTATTTTTACAACTACTTCTTGAACATCCAATGCCCCTCTTAACAATTCAGCCCTTTCTTCTTCTCTCTCTAAAACATTCAATACTTGTTGATATTGCTGGTTACTTCTAAGCAATGTCCAAGCAGTTGAAAGTAGATCTGAGATTATATCCTCTTGAGTATCTTTGAATCAGAGATTAGGTTGTAATTAATATAGGGAAGACCTCATTATGTAGAAGAACCATTATTATGCATAATTTTCAAATTTTAGGTTCTTTTCAAAAGGGACTCTCCCTAGTAGTGTCACCAAAAATTTCTTGGTAAATAGATTGTCCTTTCAACTAATTCAACAAATTTACTCTATACCCAAGGTGTGAAAAACACAAAATGCTCACAATAGTTGAGAGAATCTCATGTTATTTGACTTTCTCTCTAAATTTTTTAAAGGTATGTCTCCCTTATTAGATTTGCAATGAATTCAAATTATCTTTGCACTTTTACCTGAAAGTTCCTAAGGATCTCTCAACTACTCCTAGGTAGTGAGGTAAAGGATCAACTCAAAAATCTCAAATTAACATCCACTGAATATATATATATATAAATTATACTTTAAAAGAATGAATAACATCACAAACTAATATCAATCATCTGAGAACCATAACTGAAATGAACTTACAGAAAGAATAGCAATCAATATCTCGAATTGTTAAATGAAAGTCCACAAAGTAACAAAGATTTGGACACTTTGAACCCCAAGTTTCAAAGTAGAATCCAAGATGATTTATATATGCATATTAACTTTTCCATGCACATAGTCATTTAAAAGAAAAACATCCATATACTATCCTTTGATTATTGTTTTAAAAGGTATCTACTTTATTAGAGTTCTTTACTATCTACCTTCTAAATGTCTATTGCTAACCTTAGACTAGTTCAATGCTCCAACATTTATAGTTTTTTCATACTAATCCAAAAGGCCTCCATCAAAACCTAGCCATCTCAGTTAAAACAAGAAACAGTTATAAAATAAGAAAGTAGTTTAAAAAAAGTGCCAAATGTAACTAAAAGCAACAGTTTAGTTCAAACGTCATCGCCAATTTTCTCCTCCTTGTTGATGGTCTGATGTACCAATTTCTAGCTTCAAAAAGTATTCATAAACTCTTGCATCATGTGGGAGTGTGGATTCTTCAAGCTCAGCATTTGGGCTCTACATGTGTCCTTCTACCATTTGAATTTCATTGTCTTTAAACTCTGATGCTACATCTAGTTCTTGTTGAGACACAACATCAATTCAATACTTGCCAACATAGTGAAATCATTGGCACTTGGTGATTCATCATCCCTATTTTGTTCCTTGGCTTCATTGAAGCTCTCCATTAGTGTCACAGCATCCATGTTCCCATTGTCGAATTGTAGGATCCCGGTAGGATTACCTTCATATCCTTAGGGAGTTTTTCATGCATTTCAATAATTTTATTTTCAATGCCTTGCACTTCTTTTATTGTCTCCTTGTAAACTAATTCCTTCTAGCCCATGTTGTTCTTTGTATTAAACAACATGTAGGGATCCACATTTTTCATTGTGTTCTCATTCAAAAACTTGAGGACCATGAACTTCTCAACTTCAGCCA
The DNA here is from genome assembly GCA_028749045.1 of Cupressus sempervirens. NCBI lineage: Eukaryota > Viridiplantae > Streptophyta > Pinopsida > Cupressales > Cupressaceae > Cupressus > Cupressus sempervirens. The sequence goes on from CM053786.1 coordinate 8,114,849, forward strand.
CTTGAAAAATAACTACTTGACATCGAACTAGCTCTATTTCCAAAATTGGAACTAAAGTTTGGATCTCCCAACAATGATTCTCCCTTAGCATAAACATTAGCAAATTCTTAATAAAATTTCTTACCTTCTTTTATGATGATGCCCACGCAGTCCTCACGACATTAGCTAACAACTTCCCTTTTTAAATCTGCTTCATCAATTATTGACTTCCTACCAAATAAGGATCAAAGGGATATGGAACTTGAATAATCGACAATGCACCAAGGTTCATCAAGGAATTGATATATACAACCATTGTCATTACCATGCCTTTTAGTTCCTTTTTCTCTTTGTTATCCTTCTCAGATTGTGTCAACATATGATCAATAGATAATTTAAAGAAGTGATTATAGGTGCTCCTATTAATGGTCCCTAGTTCAACAGAGATAACTTTGAGACCTTCATCATCAATATCCCTAGATTCCTTCTACTTGTATGTAGCTATTTCAGCAGTGATTTTCCTATTACTAGGTCTTTCGTAAGGTGAGCATCTGTCTTCAACTTCTTTACCTTTGAACCCCTAGCCACATATTTAGTGACAATATCTTTCACCAGTATGGAAATTGGTTGCAAATTCCTTTTTTTTTATTGTATTAGATAGCCAAGAAGGAATAGTAGGGCTCACAAACACTACCTAAGCATCTCTAATAGGAGTTAGGAATCTTGGTTGATGTACCTTAGGAGCATCAATGAACTGAACATTGCCATTTGCACCTTCTGAGAGATTGAGGTCATCATTTGAATCTTTCACTTGAGTTGAAATTCTCTCCTTCTAAAATTTATGTTGCTTCAAGACTTTAGACTTAGACTGAGATCTAGTCCTTGGAGCCATAGTTTACAAATAAAGGGGTGTCTTCTTCTATTTATCCTGAGCCAATATACTACCTACAAAAGGAGAAAGTGGGATGTCAGATGGAGATGGTCTAGAAAAAGAAGCCACTCTTGAAGAGGGTTCATTGATAATTTCTTAGCTATTTTTTTATAGCTAGTCATCTATGAAGGTGAGTATAAATCTAGCCCTTGGATTGATATCATCTTCTTCATCATTATTCTAGTCAACTACAAGAGACTTCAATTCACTAGATTCTTCCCAGCCAGGTTCAATTATATCCAAGCCATCCTCAATCACTCCCTTTTCTTTGAACTTCAACCTAAAAGAATTAATTTTCTACAAATTCAGCCTTGAATGATCTTTTCTTAGAACTTCTACTTCATCCCTACAATCTCACCATAGATCTTCCAACTGTGGAGTTGTTGGTAGGTGAACTTCAAGACCTAGATTCTGGATTTTATACACTTTACTATTAAAATTCCTTCTGCTATGGTAAGAGCTGAAATTGAACACAAGTAAATTACTCCCAATGGTAGAAGCATTGGTCATGCTATTACAAACCAATGAACCCAGCTTGATAGGAAAAGTTGTTTTCCAATGCTCTTGCGGTAAATTATCCTTTATAATAGAGAAAAGTTTCCTACATATCTCAGCCAAAACAAAATAGTCCAAAGCATATTGTGAGGAATTTGTAGGTTCTTCTTTGATTCGACCTATCCTCAAGTACGTGAACCTAGGAAACTGTATGGAGTGGTTTCTATATTGCTTAATTAACCTTTGGGCTTTAGGAGACAACCTAGGCATCGACATATTCTTCAGGGACACAAAAACATTCTCTATTAACACATCATGAACTTTCTTGAAATCTTCCAAGACTCTATCCTTCTATAGTAGTGGGCAATACTAAAAAAATATTATTTCTTCATTCCACACTCCATTAGGGAGAGGGGTAAGATCAAAAGTATAGGCAATGTAGTAAGCTAAATAGGAAGCCATATAAAAATCCTCCCAAGATTCTTTCACATGTTTGAGTTGAGCCCTTAGTGAACTGGCAATAATCTCTACCCAATCCATCCATTGTTCACCCTTCAAGATGATTTCTATGTACCTATACATCCATTCTTCAAAAAGAAACACATCAGATGAACCTTTGACTCTATGTAATAACACCACAACATCATGGATATGAGGTTTAAGGTGATATTTTATTGTGACCTTGGGTAGCCTAGAACCTCCACCATACAGGGTCTCGATCCATTTCCTAGCCAGGCTACTGTGAGATTGGTTTGGGGTTTCCTGATATTTTGCCTAGGCTTAAACAGGTGAAAATGTAGCAAGGTTTTTCCTAGCAAACGCAGTACAGAGGCAATAGTGTCTCTTGAAATTGAGAGTATTGTGTTGCCATTTTTACTTACAATACTCTTGCTTTTAACGTCATAGTGATCAATACAAACTTGAAGAAGTTCAAGACTCACAAAGAATGGGAGAAAAGTAGTAGCTTCAATTAACCCACTGGTTAGGACTTCCATACACCCATTCACCTCATTAACACATTAAAGAAAATTTGCCTACAAATTCTCCCACTTAACCCCCTCCAAATACATATCACAAATGACTGGCTTTCTACATTCTAAACTTGAGACATTATGAAAGAAATGCAATACAAAACTCATTCTTAATAAAACAACAAGGCTTTGAAAAGATAATGCTGAAAAAAACAAAGATTTGCAAAACAAAACAAGAATTGCTAAGTTCTCACCTGTATTCTTCTAGAAAACCAATGATTTTCTTTGTCTCCCTTAACAGCTTCTTCTCCACACTTTTATTTCTTCGTAAGCTGAGCAAGTTTTAAATGGAAAGTACTTACATACGGAAGTACAGGCTCACTATAAGGCATTAATGACACATCACTCCTTGTTAATGTTTGCATGTTCAAAAATCTTGTTGCATAAACTTTCCATTTAATGATTTCCTTTCCATATGTATTGGTAATGATTAGTTTTAATTTGACATTGAATTCCTTTTCTGGCTGAAAATCTCCCACTTTCCCCATAATGATGACTTTTCACATTGGGAATAGAAATGTCCTTTTATTCATTGTTCTCTGACATGACCATCAATTGCCTTGTGGGATGATAGCACGTCATACACTATAATTTAATATTGCCAAAACACCTCATCCATTAAACAACTTTGAACTACTTCAAACTGAGGTTCAAAGTGGTTCAAAGTGATTCAAAAGAAACTCTGCCAAGTTGATGCATATCACCTACTAGAAAAATTGTTAGTACAAGACCTTTGGTTGAACTACTTTGAACTACTTTGAACCAAGGTTCAAAGTGGTTTGAGCATAGAGATATTGACTGGGGGAAAAAGGGACTTCAAATAATCACTTTGAAGGTGGTGAATACACGAAGGGACAAAGGAAATATTTCAGCAAATGGATAGGAAAAAATTGAAGGAAAGACCTTTGAAAAATGGAGACTCAAAACACTGCTAACATAACTACATGGTTAAATATTATTAATATTGTTAATTATGATATTAGTTTGATAAATAATTCACACCCCCCACACTCTCCCTCCCCCCCCCCTCTTAGTTATATTGGTGAACTATATATCCTAACAATTATTATCAAAGCATCAAATCCTTGAAGGAAAAGCTTAACAACTTTGAGATATTAATGATGAATCTTTCTAGAATGGATATTCCTAGATTTGATGGGACCATCTATGAAAAATGGAAGGAGAATATGAAGAGTCATCTGTTATGTATGGGACTAGCTTATTGGCTTTTGAGAAAGATAGAAAAGGAAATTATAAAAGAAGAGAATATTAAAGAATGTAGTGAAGCGAAGAGAGATCTATCCATGTGTATCATGAGAGCTAGAGAAGTTTTACTATCAACTCTTCCAAAGAATGAATATAGTTAGGTAAATTCTCTTCAAACATGTCATAAGATTTGGAAAACATTAGAATCTATTTTTGAAGGTGATACACATACAAAAAGAATAAGATTACAGAATTGGATATGTGCATTTCAAGTTTCTAAAATGATAGAAGATGAATTTGTAAGAAGCTATATTGGTAGGATATCAAATATTGTTGTAGGAATCAAGACATATGGTGGAACCAAGGATGAAGATGATGTTGTGTGGAAAATATTGAAAGCTTTGACACCACCATTCAAGAAAGTAGCTCAGATGATTCATCTACTAATACCCTGTAATAAGGAGTTTACTATGGAAACATTGCTTCAAAGATCAGAAGAAAAAAAAATAGGTCTAAGACAATCTGGAGAACTGACAAGAGTGGAGACATCCTTTAGTTCCTTAAATATTCAGCCAAGTCTATCTAGAAGTTCAAGTACACATGGAAATTTTGCTATTGGTAGCAAAACTAGATCTAATGAATATAAGAATATTGAAGAAGGTATAGCCCTTGTTTTGAGAAGAGAAAAATATGGTAAAAATATCCTTAAATGTTGGACTTGTAATAGGTTTGGTCATTACGCATCTAAATGTCCTAAAAGAGAGAAAACGTATAAGGGAAAGTTTAATTCTAGAAGACCTAGGTATTATCTGTATTCTAATGAAGAAGATGAATCTAATGAAAAGGGTCAGAGTGAAAGTGTCAATGAGCTAGGATTTGTAGCTATTAAGGAAGATGATCTTCATAAATAAATTAGAGAAGAAAAGGCTCTAGTTTCTCAAGTCAAAAATAAATTTGATTGGATATAATAGATAGTGGATGTTCACATGACATGATTGGTGATATGAGTAAGTTTATTAAATTTGGTAACTATGATGGAGGTATTGATAGAGTTGGTAATGATGCAGCTTGTAACATTATAGGAATATGATCCATTACTTTAGATGGAAGGACTAAAATTGATGATGTTTATTTTGTTGATGGATTAAAGCATAATTTGTTGAGTGTTGAATAGTTGGTGGACAAAGGGTATCATTTACAATTCATAGAAAATTTTTGCACAATCAAGGATAAAGATGGTAAGATGAATTGAACTAGAACTAGGTCCAGAGGTAATGTATTTCAGTTCAATCCCAATAAATTAACATGTTTGGTTGCAAAAGTGGATACTATTTGGTTATGGGATAGGATATTTTTTCTTATAAACTTTTATAATATTGTGAAAGTTAGTAACACATTTGCAATTATAGACTTGCGTAAGATAATAAATCTTACTTATGTTGTTCGCAAGGAATTTATTTTGACTAAGTAGAAGAAGGTATCATTTCCCAGCAAGAAGTTCATAATGACAAAGAAGCTAGAGAATATTCACATAGATTTGAGTGGTCCCTCTAGAAAAAGAGGATTCTATGGTGAAAGGTATTCATGATTTTTGTTGATGATTTCACTAGAATGATGTTAGTAGCATTTGTTAAAGAGAAGTATGAAGCATTTCTTCTTGGAGGAAGATTGGTTTCTTGGCTGAGCAAGAAACAAGATTGTATTTGATGGAGTATAGCTGAGGGAGAGTGTGTAGCAGGAACAAATAATTGTAATCAAGTTATGTGGATGAAAAAAATGCTAAAAGATATCGGGTTTGAGCTTACAGAACCTATTATCATATACTATGATAACACAAGTATAGTAAGTATGTCCAAGAATCTTGTGTTGGATTCTAAGACTAAGCATATATCTATTTAGTATCATGTCTTCAGAGAGAAGGCAATAGAGAAAGAGATTAGATTAGAATATGTTAGTACTAAATATCAAATTGTAGATATGTTTATGAAGCCCTTACCTAAAGATACATATGAGTACTTAAGAGGTATGCTTGGGATTATGCCCCTGCCTACTTTTGAGTAGATGATGTAGAGAGTGCAACAGTCTAGTGGCACAGAGCACTATTATTAGACTAAAGTGAATGCTAATGCTTCCTATATGGGGGAGTATATTTGATGAGCTAAGCAATTAAGGACTCTTGGTATTCAGTATTGAATAGTGTCTCTGGACACACAAGCTAGTTATAAATTTAAGAATTAAATTGACATAATGAAGCATTTTTTATAATGTCAAAGGAGGAGAGAGTACATAAAAAACATCCTCTAGTTGAATGGGGGAGAGACAATTGTATATATCTATTAGGTAGATTTAGAAATATTCATGAAGATGCATAATAGAGTAGTTTTCCAGAGTTTTTCAGATTTGATTGATGAAAAGGATTTGAAAAGATGAGAACAACAACATCAGCAGCAATAGAGTACTATTTGGTATTCATGCAACTTAAATATTTTTCATCTATGTTGCCATCAATGCCAAAGGGGGAAGATTTTTATCATGAATTTTGATGTTATTCCTTTAGTGAAGTATCCTAAACATTGCTAGAATACTTGGGGATATTGCTAGCATGATTTCCATGTTGCATTCATGATTGTGTTTGTCATTGATGTGAACATGGTAGTAAGTCTATGAAGACTAAAAAATAGAAAACCAAGATCTTTTTTGTATGAACAATTTTTTGATTGTCTAGTGATGCACATTAATGGATATGCTCTATATGGTGTTCTAATGTTAAAGTTTAATGAACAATACCTAGGTCAAAGATGTAGGGAAGATATGCCTAATTTATAGAGAGTAGTACAGAGACAGAGTGCCTAAGAATTGATTTCTAATGTATGTATTATATCTTCTAACATGGATATAATCTAGGGATGCATAGTCAGCCATTGAAAAAAGAAAGTCAAATGATGACATCATCTAATGTGTAAGCCCTAGTATCACACATGTGAGAATTTGCATAGACTCTGAGCCGATAGTGCTATTGTAATGATGAATTAATTAATTGTCTTATTAAAATTAATTAGGAAAGTGTAAAGGTTGGCTCAAGGAATTATTTTGAAGATACGGTATAAAGGAAAGATGTTTTCCTTTTTTGTAATGTGGTAGAAGAAGTTATAATTTCATTGAATATGGAGTACAAAATAGAACAAAGTGTTTGGTGAATGTGAATAAGTGATCAAAGAGATTATTGGATGTGAGATTTGTGATTTGGTTACAAGATCAGGAGCAAAAGTCTGGTTGACAGGATAAAGAAGGAGGAAAGAAGTACTATTCATTTATATTATTCTATAAGGAGTACTACAAAGATCATTTGGATAGAGGGTTCATTGGTTTTTCCCTTGAAGTTGTTTGGATAGTGGGTCCATCTATCTTCCACAATTCTTAACAGGGTTGGAATCTCCTAACAGGGACTCAAAGTCTCCTAATAGAGACTAAAATGTACTAAATGTCGTAATAGACTCTTAATAGGGTCCATCCTATAACAAGGAATATTTATATTAGTTCATCATCTCGTGGGTATCATCCCCACTGGGGATTTCCCTCTAATCAAGGGTTTCCCTAGTTAACTTTTCTAGTGTTATTGTACATGAGTATCTTGTTGTGGTTTCTGATTATATTACTCATATGGTTAACGTTTATTAAGCTTGTTTATTATGATATTAGTTGGATAACTAATTCACCACCCCCCTCTCAATTATATTGGTGGACTATATATTCTAGCAAGGATTCCCCTATCCATATGAAGATATTTTCATCCCAAAACTCCTATAATAGTCTAGGGAGACCAACCCAAACTTGGGTGATTCTATGTAGATCAACACTTGGGTCAAAGCCTGGTTTCCATTTGGTCAACATCAAGAGATGCTTATCATATCTCCTTGTTCCTGCAAAGACCTAATTTTGATCCTCCTTAGTAGTAAATTTGAATAGGAAGACAAAAGCCACCATTACTATTACCTCCACCTACCCCTTATGTTTCCAATTAGTAGAAACTCATCTCCTAACTATTTCAATAGTGGGCCTATAAGATAGAAACTTGGCCACAAAACTTAAAGAAAACCCACAAGAAATATTGGACTAATCAAAGAATCTAGAAGAAGGATCTGTAGACCTATTTCCCCATGAGATGCAATTGGGCGATCCTAGGTGGGGCACTTGAATCAGATTGTCCTACACGTGCTCATTTCCAATTCTATTTTGGGTTAATTGTATTCTCTACATTCTCAAGGCTAGCATTGGGACTAGTAATTTTTAGAATATCCAAATCTTCTGACAATCCCAGAAGTCAACTTCCTATCAAAATTTGAGGCAAGAAAAACATCAAGGGGGGGGGGCATTAGAGATGATAAGCTAGAGATTCTTTCAAATATTTGGATTAAGAGGGGCTAGGTGTTTCAGAGAAGATTCTACCATAGATAGAGGTTAAAGAGATGTTCTACAAACATGAATGTTAAAAATGATGTCTCCCCTCAATACTAATCTCTCAAGTTCTCATTCTTCCATATATAGTAGAAAGAAAATTATGAAGAAAGAGTAAGTTTGAAAAGGAATCTTCTTGAATTTTGGGCTCCCTATGTCCAATTATCTCCATTGCAAAAAAAAAAGTATGAAATTATGCTCCACATTATGGCTCAAAGTAAATGTGTCAAGATGATAAAAAATGCTAAAAGGGAGACATGTCTAAATGCTTCAAATATACCACTATGAAAGTTATATACCTTTACTTTTTTGTAGTAACCATTTTACTTAATTAAAAAGGAACATGTTCTTTTAATAAAATAATAAACTTAGGATAGCATAGTCAAACTATAGGTTATAATCAAATAAATAGATTATTAGCAATTTGATCTAGATAGATGATTAAATTAATTTAGCCAAAATGCTGAGAAGGGGGCTAATAGTCTAGGTGACTATTTTTAGGTGATTACATTTGCCCCTCTTTGACTAATGTGTGATCAATCTAGGAACACATTATGTCAAAGAAAATCGAAGCCAAGTAGGCAGTGGTAGATATAGATGTCTAATTTCGAAGAGTGAAATGCAAAATTAGATAGCAAGTCCTAAATGCATAGCCTGATAGTGGTAGTACTGAACACTAGAAAGATGATGTTAGGATCCAAAAATAATTCTAACACCTAGCAAAGTGAATAGATCGAGAGCAAGTGATAAGGTCAAACAAATGCTCCTAAGAAATAGATAGCTGTAACAATCAGCAATAGAGCATTTCTGGCCCATTGAGATGGAGATCAAAATGAGGTAAGGGGATGCAAAAATTGGTTAGACATGAGAAAATTAGAATATAGCAATGTCCAAGATGACAGATAGATGATTAGAGCCCAAGAATGACTATAAGAAAGTGATAAAATGCCCCAGTTTGACTAGAGTTGACCATGAAGGACACAGTGTAAAATTAGGTCAAATCGAGTAGAAAGATGATTTTAGACATGAAAAGGTTGATTTGAAGTAGATATGAAGTATGGAAATGATGAAAACATGAAGAAATGAAGATACCCCAATGATGATTTTGAGATTAGACCTCAAAAGGTCAGCTAACTGCTTAGAAGAAGGCCAAATTTTAAAATACAATTTTGACCATCAAGATGAACTCAAATTTTTATTTTGATCCCAAAAATGGATCCAGGATGTCGAAATTAGGTAGGGGTGCAATTTTTGCTCAATTTTGAGGAGTTTGAAAATTAGGTCAAAATGAGGTTGGAGGCTATAAAAGGGGTCCAAGTGTCATTTTCACTATTCATTTGTCTTTCTCTAATTTGAGAGATTTAGTGAGTGGTCCACATAGCATCATGGCTTAGGAAAACATTCCTCTTCATTGACACCATTTCGAGCACAGCCGACTGCACAATCAGCTAGAGCGATATGGGGCACCAGTATGTAATTAATTTTTTGTCATTGTTTCAAGCTTTTTCACATGTTTTAGGTGTTTTTTGGAAAAAGGTCACGCGATACTTTTAAAGCATTGCATAGGAATTGAAAAACTGTTTCATGATACTTTTCTTCAAAAAAAGTATCACATCTCTCAATAAAATATATCGCTGCAGCTATAGCCAAGTGTCGCACGAAATGGTGTGAAATATTGCACGAAAAAATTATGTCGCACAGCCTCAAAAAAAGTGTCACATGACACTGTTGCAAAAAATTGTGTCACACACTTTATATGAAAAGTGTCACACAGATGGTTTTGCTGCTTTTCTTAATGCTTTTTTTCATCATGTGACTGTTACTAATAGTTGCATGTTTTACCTAGATAGCAAGTATTCCCAGCATTACAGATCAGAGCTCCCAAGGTGGTGGGTTTGCGCATTTTGCATCATTTGAGTGATGAGGAGCAAACTGTGCTAGTGGCTATGGGCTTGTGGTGGGTTGTACAGATGCCCCATATTTAGGCAAACCATGGTTTGCTATTTGCGCTGGCAAAGAGGTGGCATAGGGAGCATAACACCTTTCATTTATCGACCAGCAAGGCATCTATTATGTTGGAGGACGTATATAGCATTCTACGAGTGCCATGCCATGGAAAACTAGTAAGTTACTTGATTAGTAGTTTGTTGATTTAGCAATTTCGATGTTGGATGCTAAGTGTACTGATGTTAGGTTTGATGATGGCATAGGTGTACTATGTTACAACCCCAATAGAGGGGCGAGCACAAGTGCAGGAGCTTTTCTAGGATGTGACCATTCTGGACTATCACCTAAGTTGGGAGAGATTGATGGCTGAGTATGGATATGATTATCCTTTACCTAGCTTGATATGTTCTTTGGTAGCCCAGGCCCTGGTGACAGACCTAGGCTAGAAGGGCTTTCCACTAGGATGGGGTTGACTAGTGTATGATTTGATCTCTCAACCATGTAGGATGGCATAGGGGCCTACCATATTTGCAGATATGTACCATGAGCTCCATGACATAGTATACCATTAGGGTGGGTCATAGGCATGCGGAGCAGTGTTAGCACAGATCTGAGCTTGTGAGCACATTGCTGTGATCTGACCACAGGTGCAGCCACGAGAGCCCAACCAGCCTTATATTTTTTGTTATAAAGGTTTTATCCCACAGAGACATAGTGGGGATGTGACCTATTATTAATGGGTAGTTGATGAGCTAACGACATTCACATGGCAGTTGTACTGGGAGTGTCAACAGTGGTTAGATTCATGAGAGCTAGACTACATGCGGTATAGCAGACCACTGGTGGGTCGGAGCATAGACATTATGGAGTGGTTTGTGATCAGTCGAGTATGGTGGCAGTTTGTAGAGTAGCAGGTGGTATCAGTGGAGACCACTACCTATGCCCAAATGTGCATAGATGAGGGATTAGGGTGGCTACCGATGCTGGACTATCAAATAGTAATTCAGGATACAGTGATGCTACTAGCAACTCCCTAGGATTATCGCCTAGATGTGGTAGATGCAGGGGAAAATCTAGGGTATCTTTATGAGATGTAGAGACACCTATTCCCTTGGTTCACAAATCTAGATACGGTACTTACAGGAGTTGGAGGTGGAGTGGGTGGGGGAGCAGGAGGCAGAGGGAGAGGGAGGGGGAGAGGCGATAGGCAGATGGAGGGGGAGAGCTCCAAAGAAGGGTAGAGGAGGATGCGAGTGCAGACGATGCAAGAGGTGAAGGAGTCATCAGAGTCTGATAATGATGATGGTGGGGAGGAGGAGGTGCCCCTAAGGAGATGGTGAATGGTGAGGGTTGAGGCACCTGCAGAGCAATCACTAGGAGGAGAGGATTAGGGTGTGAGGATAAATGCCTTGGAGGCAGAGCTGTAGGTAGCTTGGGTGACCATCATAGTATGGGATCAGCAGCTGATGGATGAGTAGGCACAACCAGATGAGCTATGTCGAGAGTGGGATACTACGAGGTGAGAGGTAGCACATCATGGTGTACGAGTTGCATACTATTATGCCACCTATAGGAATGTGGTACCACCAGGACAAGGTCTTCCTGACTATTCAGAGTGAGCTGGTAGATCAGAGGGCACAGTGCAGGCACTGAATAGGAGATAAGCTCCTCCACTAGGGCTAGCACCAGCCGCAGAGGGTGGCAGTTAGACATGACATTGAGCGATAGCTGTGTTTTGATTGTATCTCATGTATTTTTGAGACATAGATCCAGATTTTGGATCCCATATTTGTATATGTACCATGACACATTTGATATATATATATATGAGATACTGGATTTATCGATATTTTTGTGTACTTGTCTCAAATTGTATGTTTTAGCTTTCATGTAGTGTTTCAATGTTTGTTTTCAGCTCATGTATGTGTATATGCTCATGTGTATTCATTTTAATCTCTCATATGGATGGTAAAGACTTAAATTTTTTTGGAAAAATATGTAACACTTGGATAGATCGTATGTGATGTTTTTGGATTAACCCCTTGTGATGACAGGATAGCAGAGAAATGTAGTGAAAGATTAAGGAGGTGAAAAGATATGAAGAAGCGAAAGATGAAAGCAACTAACTGATATGTCCACAAAGAAGAAAAAAAGATCAAGAGAGAGCTCTTCCCATGTGGAGGAATGAGCAACTAGATTATAAATGACATGAACCTAAAATGCAAGCTACTATGCAAAGTGGTTTACCAGCAAGAAACTCATATCATTTAGACTCTTAATTTCATCATTGAGAATTTATTAGGGACATCATGAGATCATACAATCATCACTAGTATAACTATGAGGATATGAATATGATCGATATCAGATAGGGATAAGGAAATCCAATCTAAGCATCAGAGACATGTAAGTCAAGATAACTATGCGATTAGATTCCCTAAGTTTAATTTAGCAAGATTACACCTGTATCAAGGAATAAGCACCAGGATAAACCCCAAGTTTAGTCTTGTGAAATAGTCAAGGATGATACATTTGTAAGTCAAAATGTTGAATGGGTCAAGCATAAATGCTTATAGCACTATAGACAAACAAAGTATACCCACAAGCAGAAATCAAGAAAATATGTCCCATGCCCCCAACCTTGTAGTTAATGACATCCTCGAAAGACTATTAGGGAGGGAACAAATGACAAAGAAATCATCATAGACAGCACACAAAGTAGATAAAGATCAGCATAGCTCAGTTGTTTAAGTGTTTAAGTGTGTGTTTGTGTAAGTCACTTGGCCATTTCTGCAAGACTTGATTTTGATAGTGAGAAATATCGCAACATCAAAGACTGTAGGTAAACTATTTGAAAAGTTTTGAAAAACACTAGATGTCAAGGTGGGTGAAGTGTTGAGAAACACTATTTTGTGAGTTGTCTAAGAAACCCTAATGCACAAGAATACCTCAAAAGGCCAAGTATCTATGCCCCCGAGACGAAGACAAGAAACAATTCCAAGCCAGGAAATGTGTAGCGAACTGGATGATTGAGACTGATAGACATAGGTGTAAGGGTTTCAAGTAGCACCTATTTCTAGGTTTTCACCACTTGACAAATTTTTTTTCAAGACATTTTTCCAATTTTTTTGTATTTTTGTATTTTTTATTTTTTTGGTGATACGCCAAAGCACCTATTGCTAGGTTTTCACTAAGATGATCTTTTTTTAGGCCATTTTTTGATTTTTAGGATTTTTTAGGATCATTGATATATACAAGATAGCTGAGTAGAAAGCCTCTAAGCATAGAACTTCTTGAAGTATAGGATGTTGATAGGCTCTGCAAGTTCTTCACCCTTTGAAGTAGACAACTGATAAGCACCAGACCCAAATGTTGCTATGATAATGTAAGGAACCAACTAGTTAGGTTCAAATTTCCCTTTCTTCTCTCAATGTTGCTGATTTTTTGGATTCTCTCTAAGCATGAGTTCACCTACTTGAAACTCATGGCGGTGAACATTCTTGTTATATTGTGTAGACATGCACTTCTGATAAGCTCTCATGTGATCAAAAGTAGCCTTGTGACATTCATCCAGAGTTTCCAGTTCTTGTACTTGCATAGCTCTATGATCTTCATCAGTTATTGACCCATGTAAGGAGATGCGCAAGGAAGGTATCTCAACTTCTAACGAGAGAATAACCTTAGAGCCATACACTAGAGAAAAGGGTGTAGCCCCTATAAGAGTACGAATGGTGGTTCTATAGGCCCAAAGTGCTAGATTTATTTGCAAGTGCGAATCTTTCCCAGACTTGTGAACTATGTAGTGTAGGATTTTCAGCAGTGTTTTATTAGAGGCCTCAACTTGGCCATTCCCTTGGGGATAGTAAATAGAGGACCAGTGTTTCTTGATTTGAAACTTTTTGCACAATTTCTTTAAGTCCTTATTCTTGAACTGTCCTCCATTATCTGTAACAATAAAGGATGGGATACCATATCGGCAAATGATGTGATTTAGTATAAACAAGGCAACATGTTTTCTTGTAGCAGTAGATAATGGTACAACTTCAACCCATTTAGTGAAATACTCTGTTGCTATGATGATGAATTTATAACTACTAGATGAGCTTGGATGAATCTTTCCTACCAAGTCAAAGGCCCATTGCTAAAATGGCCAATATATCACAGAAGGGATTAACTCTCGCCTGGGAGCATGTATCAAGTTTCCATGGAGCTGACATTTCTGACAAGACTTTGCATAGCGCACAACATTAGCTTGCATGGTGGGCCAGTAATAACCCATCCTAAGCAGTTTTCGGGCAAGTGCAAGGCCATTAGAATGTGCCCCACAAATGCCATCATGGACTTTGGCAAGTGCCTTCTCAGACTTTTCTAGCTCTAAACACCTAAGCAACATTTTTTCTAGACCCTTCCTATAAAAGTCACCAAAGACCAAAGTGTAGTGTGAGGCATTACGAAGGAGTTGGCATTTTTGGTTGTGTGTGAGGGTTTTGGGAATAACTTGATCACACATGTAGGAGAAAATAGCCGCATAGCGGGATGAATCATGACCCACAACAGTACAGATCACCTAGTTATCCAAGGAATCATAAGTTGGATGACACAATTCTTCCACCAAGAACTCAAATCATGATTCATGTTCTTGTAATTCGAGGATAGATGCTAAGGTGGCCATAGCGTCAGTAGCCTTGTTTTCTACTCTAGGAATCTGTTGAAATGTTACAAAGGTAAAATAATTCCTTAGAGCATCTATCAAATTTTTATAAGGGATCAACTTGTCATCCTTGTTTGATATTCATTATTCACTTGGTTCACAACTAGTTGAGAATCCCCATAGATGTGTAGCTCAGTTATTCACCATTCAAGGGCCATTTTGATCCCATTTGTTAATGCTTCATACTCTGTAATATTTTTTGTACATGGAAACAATAGTTTGTAGGACTTTGGGAACATATAACCATGAGGGGAAACAAACAAAACCCCTGCTCCAGCTCCATTCTGTGTATGGGATCCATCAAAAAACATCTTCCACATTCTGTCAGTAATGTACATGATCCAGGCATCTGGAAACTCAATTTGCATAGGTGCTACATCTTCAAGTGGGAAGTCAACCAACTGGTCAGCTATGGCCTATCCTTTGATTGCCTTACATTCAACATACTAAATGTCAAATTTGAAAAGAATCATCATCCATTTAGTAAGATGACCAGTAAGTGTAGCTTTACTTAATAAATATTTTAAAGGGTCTATCTTGGCAATCAAGTGAACTATATGGGCCAACATATAATGCCATAGTTTTTGGGAGGCAGAAACTACAGCAAGGCATGCCTTCTCTATACTTGTATAATTTAGTTCATAAGCTACCAAAGTTTGACTGATATAGTATATGGCTCTTTCTTTACCTGTCTCATCACTTTGGGCTAAGAGTGCTCCTAGAGAAGAATCCATAGCTAAAATGTATAGAATCAAAGGTTTTCCCATAATGGGTGGCATCAAAATTGGAGGTTTTGCCGAGTAGCCTTTTATTTGATCTAAACTTTGTTGACAGTCACTGTTCCAAATACGGGTAGATCCTTTATGCAGATTTTTATTGAAAGGTTGAGCCTTATCAACTAATTGAGAGATAAATCTTCTTATGGATTGTAGCCATCCTTGCAGACGTCTAAGCTGACTGATAGTCTTTGGTGGAGGCATATCCATGATAGCTTGGACCTTTTCAGGGTCAACCTCAATGCCTTTTGCTGAAATGATATAACCTAGAAATTTTCTAGAAGTGACACCAAAGGCACTTTTTTTGGATTCAGCCTAAGTTGGAATTGTTCCATACAGTCCAATATCAAACTAAGGTCTTTGAGATGTGTGTCTCGTTTCCTTGATTTTTCCAATGTGTCATCAACATAGTCTTCCATGTTTTTATGCATCATATCATGAAAGATCATTGTCATTGCTCTTTGATATATATCGCCAGCATTTTTTAGCCCAAAAGGCATGACATTCTAGCAAAAGGTACCCCATGCACATGTAAAAGCTATATTTTCTTGGTCTGTTGGAGCTATCTTGATTTGGTTATATATAAAAAATCCATCCATGAGCGAGTACATCTCATAACTTGTAGTCATGTCCACTATCATATCGATGTTTGGTAGTGAAAAGTCATCCTTGGGGCATGCTTTATTGAGATCTCTAAAATTAGTACAAACTTGTATGGATTTGTTATGCTTGGAGACAAGTACAATGTTGGAAATCCACTATGCATAATCAATGGCCCTAATGAAGTTTGCATTTAATAGTTTTTCTAACTCTGTCTTGACTAGTAGGGCCACATGTGCATGCATTTTTCTCAACTTCTATTTGATAGGCTTAACATCTGGTGAGATTGATAAGTGATGCATGATGAGATCTGTATCAATCCCTAGCATATCAGAGTATGTCCATGCGAAGTTGGCCTTCTTGTCTTGAAAGAATTGAGAAAACTGTGTCTTTTCTTCATCTGACAAAGATTGAGCTACATGGATAATTTGAGGACATTCTTCTATTCCCAAGTTGATAGGCTATGTAGGTTCAATGAGAATCGAAGATCTATCCTAGAAATAGCTTGGCAGACTACCAAGTCTCTCATCCATAGGTGCCTCAAAGAGGTTTTCATCATTAGATACACCATTATTTTTACTTTTTTGAGGATTAGACATCGTCGCAATGTGTTTTTCACCATCTGATCACTTATTTTTCCTTTTAATTTTTTGACTGAGGTACTTGATATCTGATTCTATCATGTTAACTGCAAGTTCACTGGTAGAAGAAGTGACAAGTTCAATTGCGTTTAGATAAAAAGCGATCTCATAGTCATTTTGGAAAGACCGTATTTCAAGTCTTTGATTTTGGATAGACCAATCTATGAGATCTGAGTAAATTAGCGATGGTGAGGGGGAAGTTTCAATGTGATTGACATGGAAGGCATCATCTCTGGTGACCTTTGGAGTTGAGCCTATAGAAAATGATGGAAAGGAGTCCAGCTCAAGAACAGTCCTATAGGAACTAGCATGATCCATTGAGATATGTTGTGAGTCAAACTCATCCAACCCTATACTAGATCATTCGACTACATTGAGTTGGGTTGTATAGGCATGAATGGCATCCACCCCTAGCTTGCAAGATACATCAGAGAGACTTTCCCACTCATACTCATGAGAACCTGTACTTTGGTCCCTAGCCAAGAGATTAGTAATATTCTACCTAATTTTTCCTCTATTTATGTCCTCAAAAGTACACCCTTCTTGTTCCTGTTCTTGGGAGGTAGAAGCTTCTTCATTATTAGTAGTCACTATTTCTTCTCCCCAAAGGAGGGAAGTGAGAGGAACACAGTCTTCGTCTTGTGCATTGGTAGCAATTATAGGAGATTCATCATCCTTCAATTCACTAGACATGAGCAATCTTCGATCATAGGTTGGTATATCATTGTCTAGCCCAAAGCCTAGACCAGCAGTGTCTCGAGTATCACAACCTTGAGTGTGACTTAAAGGTTCAACTAGAGAATTCTTACAACCAGTTAAGGACCCGTGGCTCTGGTAGCCCATTTTTATCAAAAATTTGTAGTCTTTTCCATATCTTTTGTTAGAAATAGGAGTAGTCACTATAACCTCCTCGTCTTCCTCTTCTTTGTAGATCCAATCCCTAATGGCCTATTCTTCCTTTTCTGCTTCTAGACGTATGGAAGATTCCACAAAAGTGCCAAAAAGTGTCATAGCTGAAACAAAAAACTTCTTTGCAATAGTTGGTTTCCCATAGGACCGAGGGGAAATCGGTAAGGCAACAATAGAGTCCAAAGTGTACTCACCCATACCAAGGCTCATCATTTTCAATTTTTATTCACATTCTATGAAAGACGGTGCTAGCTCATGAGAAGAGTGATTGTGTGGGACTAGCATTTCAGCAATAGATAATGTGTTGATAGACATGAAGTTATCACCGGGGACAACTACTTCATTACCATTAAAAGTGAACTTAATGCACTGATGGTACATAGAGGGTACTGCTTGCATATCATGAATCCATGACCGTCCCAACAACAAGTTGTATGCAAGTGGTATGTCTAAGACTTGGAAAATGACATTATTCTCAACTAGACCAACTCTGATTGGAAGTACAATTAGACCTTTAGGAGGCCTTTTGACCTCATCATAGGCTTTTATAGTGATCTTGTACTTAAGATCGATGGAAAATTCAGACATACCCAACTATTGGATTACATTGAACGAAATGAAATTTAATCCTATACCATTATCTATCAAGACTCAGCGAACATAGGTATGAAAGATTTGAACTTCAATGTGAAGAGCAAGGTTATGGGGATGACTGAGAGCTTGGTCATCTTCTTCAAAAAAGGTGAGATAGTGAGGCAAGGAGATGTGGTTCACCATAGCTTGGAATTTTTTTGCATCAATATTTGTGGGAACATTGGCAGAATGTAAAGCTTTCTCAAGGATATCCCTGTGCAAAGGAGATAACTCTAGCAATTCAAAAATGGAGATTTTTGCTTGTGTGCATTGCAATTGGATAACAAGATCATAGTTCAAGATCTTGGAAGTAATTGGTTGCTTAGATGATGAAGCATTTTTAGGATCATTAGCAACTTTTACGACAACCTTAGATTTCTCCCTAGTGATAGCGTTAAGTTGTTCACCCTGAGAAGATGAAGACTCAGCCACTTAGAGTACCACCTTGGGTCTAGTATCAATATGATCTTGAGGAGTCGATCATGTCCTTAAGACCACTCTTGGTCATTCATCTTCAGCATCATAATGTGGCTAGTTGTCATTTTTGGAGCTTGCCATACATATGTATTCAACGGGATCAAGCATTCCTATAACATTATCAGTGTCAACGTAAGCATAACTAATTTGGTGTCATGATTCTTTTTGGCAGCTACCCTTGAGGTCTCACCCTTTTTGCATTTGGGTAATGGTTTTTGGAAAGCCTTATGATCAACATTTTTAACAAGGCCATCTGTGACAACTTTTCCAGCTTCGATGAGGTCTTGAGTTACATCTTTGAGTTTGAAACATTTTTTTGTGTTATGTCCTTTACTTTGGTGATAGCCACAAGTATGATCTTCTCTCCACCATGGAGGTCTAAAGGGTGGATCATAAGGATGTGAGTTGTCTGGTAAGGTAACCAATTTGTTTTCAATTAAGTTTTTTAAAACCACTTCATAAGGTTCGACCATAGGTGTGTAAACACGTCACTTCCTCTCAAATTTAGAGCCTTTGTCAAAGGGTTGTGGCTTTGAACCTTCTTATTGTTTTGTTGCATAGATGGCATTGGAAAGGTTAAATGCACTCTCCTTAGTCTTAGGAGTGGCCACTACTCCATCATTGACAACATACTTGTTTTTGTTCCAAGGTTTGCCTTTGTCTTTACCGTTTCCATTGTTAAATTTATCCTTGTTTATTGCAATGTCACCTCTTTTGATAGCAAGATCCTCAATGCAATATGCACTTTCGACCATGGAATTGAATAATGTGAATAACTATTTTCTTAGATCAAAGTATAATTCAAGTACAAGCATATTGACAAAAATGTCAATTTTTTCAACCTCAAGCACTTGCCAAGGATATCGAGAGTATAAAGATCTCCATCACTGAAGGTATATTGAAAAAGATTCTCCTGGTTTTTTTTTGATGTTGCATAAGTCTACCATAGTCACAAGATGTTGAATGTTGTATGAATATTGTTGGATAAAGCGTTGTGCGAGTTCATCAAATGTCTTGTGAGGGGGACTCAATTTGGTAAACCATTCCATGGCTTGTCCTCTCAAACTTTTGGGGAACAGACACATAAGAAAGGTGTCTTCATAAATAAAGTCCATGCTGATAGCATAGAAATGTTTCACATGGTCATGAGGGTCACCATTTCCATCGTATTTGTCATACTTAAGAACCTCTATATCCTTAGGAAATGGTAGCATGTATAGACTCCTATCAAATGGAAGAGCACAAATTGATTCAAGAAATGATGCTTTAGGTGGCTCTTTTGAAGTTTGTAGTTTTGCAAATTGTTTCCTTAGTTCCTGTATTGCTTCCCTTAAGATTTCAGCCTCAGTGGGCTCTTGTTTTGGAATAATATGCTCAACGTTAAAACCTTGAGGGATTTTTCATCCCCTAGCTGCCATGTATTGGAATTATTGGTCTCCATTTTCCTCTAAAGCTCTAAGCATTAATTTTTTGGCGAAGCCATCTTGTTGAAATTTGATCACGTCTTCACTAGTTACTTCTTCATCTCTATCATGATGAGATGGTTTAGGTGGTGAAGGACATGCACCAGCGGAAGCTCTAGTAGTCCTTGGAGGTGTGTGATTACCATCATTGTTCTCAAAATGATTTTGAGGAAAAGTTCCTTTATATCCTTCATAGCGTGCCTGATTGTCAGTGTCGACTTGTTGGTTTTCTCTTTCCATAGTGTATATCACCTCCAAAGTCTTTTGGGTTTCACGTGCTTTTTCTTCTAGGTGATGCTTAATTTCATCAGGGTGCACCATAGTTACTATACCACTTGTATCCTTGGGTGTCTCGGAGGGTGTACCAAATGGATTTTCAAAACTATAGAGTGGATTATGCCTAACATTAGCTATTTTTGTTTGAGTAGACTTGGGATCTTCCAGACAAAGTTGTTTGCGAGGATGCTTAGGTGGTGTCTCTAATTGCTTGAAAATGAAAAGTGTGTGGCTACTATTACCAACTTGATATCTAGTTGTGACCGGCATGTAAAGAGTTGTATTTTTTTAGTAGGACAAGAAAAGTGAGCCGAATTTGAAGCTTTTATGATCAGGACTAGTCACTTGTCAAAATGTGATACATTGCTTGTCAAACAGTGCTCAAGATCTTACAACATGAGTGACTCGAGCTGAGCAGATGAGCAAGAAGCTCAATAAAGGATAGCTAGAATAAAATAATAGCTGAATTTTTACAAGTGATTTGTCAAGATGTTTCAAGACTTACATTCAATAGACTAAACCCATCTTTTCAACCTAGGATGAATTCTTCACACACTGATACATAGCCAGGATCAAGGGTGACCAATGTGACACTCCTTAGACCAAAAAAACCCAACTGTAAACTCTATTTTTGACCCAAAGTGACTCTAGGTGATACTTTCTCAAAAGGAGGGTGACATAAGTTCAGCAAATAGTTTCGCGCGAAAGAATTTTAACATGGGTGTGACACTTTTTGTTTAAGTGACAGATATTGTAACTGAGTGCGATATAATTTTATAGGCAGTGCAACAAAATTTACTTCTGACATACGACAGATTTTTGGGAAAAATATGTCGTGTGATATTTCTCATGAGAGCGTGTGATAGAGTGCCAGTTTTGTGCAAAAAAAATTCAATGTTTGGTTTGAAGTTAGTTTCAATTTGTCAATCAGACAGTTGTTTCAATTAGACAGTGTTTCATTTCAATTCGTATTAGTAAACAACAAGGTTTGAAAACAATAAGTGTTTTAACATGTCTCAAAACAATTGATCAAGTGTAAAAACAACCTTGTCAATATGAATTTGGGATATCAGAATGGCCTTCCTAACAACTTTTTATCAGAATGTTTATGTAGCAAGAACGTTAACACTGGTCAAAACATCAAAAACAGTAGCCAAGAAATCTACCTTAGTGTCACGGTTCATTACTCAACAACTTGGCCCATGCTTGATGCTCCTTTGCCTCACACCAAGTGGTTTCCCACAAGAGATATTGTCTTTGTCATGGAAATTCTATAAGAAAAACCAAGTGAACACATATGGTGAGTGTAAAATCTTGGGGTGATCTGGGTAGTCCACTAGGATCAATCCTTGCACCAAGAAGTTGAGCGGATAAAAAGGGTAGTTACTAACTTAGGTTTTTTAGATCAGGCTTCCGTTCATAGTGTTCTTCTTGCTCCCAATCATGGGACACCTCACCTTGTGATGAGTAACCAATCTCACAACCACAAAAGTACCTTAAGAATTCTTGCCTAGTGATCTCCCTATGGTCAAAATCCCATAAGCGATCACACTAGGCGAAGATAAACACTATGTCTACCAAAGTTTTGTGTCCTTGGTAGCCTTGAGTTTATAGTGGGTTGGAAGAGCCAGGTAATCGACTTGTCCCCACTTGGGTCATTCCTCTCAGGTTGTCCGAGAGTAGGCCCTCTACAGGATTCTAACTACATAGAGTGGATCAACTTTTGGAAGTCAAGATTTCTAGTTCACCACAAGGGTGAAGAGCATACTCTCCTATTCCAATCATTTTCTCCCAAACACGCCAGGAAGATTCAGTTACCCCTTGCTTTTGAAACCAAATGGCAAGTCAAGATTTCTAATTCACCACGAGGGTGAAGATCATACTCTCCTATTACCAAAAGACTCCAATCACAAGTTTTATGTGCCTATGAAAAATGAACAATTAGTCAATGCCGCACATGGAAATAAAAAATCAAGCAAGTTTGGGTGTTTATGCTTTGGGAAGCCCTACAAAAAATGTTAGTAGCCCTTGTGCATTTGAAGCTTTGACATGCGTTCTTTTGTATGCAAGGTTTCAATTTTTCTTCACAAAGAGGGCAATCTGCAATCACAACTTGTTAGCACCACAAGTTAGTGTGAAATAACATAAAAATTGTGAATTAAACCTCTATAAACAGCCTAGAAATTTTCTTAAAAACAACAGTCAACCAGCTAAGAAGAAATTTGATCAAATCTCTTAAGGAACGAGAAAAAATTTGTTAGGCAATAATTTTTGCTAAATAAATTTCATGCGATACTTTATAGTATAGCAAGGTGATAGTTTATGTGCAAGCGATTCTTGTTCTTCAACCATGTGACAGAGTTTTGCACAGAGGGTGACAGAATACAGGCTTCAAGTGTGACACTATTTTCAAATAAAGTCGCCCAACACTGCGACTATAAAAAAAGAAGAAGAATGCAGAATAGTAAAGGAAATGCAAGTGAAACTAAGAAAATGCAGGGTGAAATGTACAGTCTGGCCCAACGGTGGGTGTCAAAAATGTACACTAGAAATGTGTCACACTCTAAACCATTCTATCTAGAATGATTCCATGAGTTGGAATGCTTGGATGCTGGCTTAGAGCTCCCTATCCACAAAGTGCAAGAAGCTAGTATTCAAGCATGAAGGCTCTCAGCCAAGCCTTAGAAATGTGCTTCTTGCTAGTAAACCATGCAATGGGAGGTTCTTTGAGACAAGAGCAAGAGTGAAAATATCTTCAAGGAATCCCTCAAGTATGCAATGCAAGATGGAAGACTAAACTAGAAAGAAAATGCAAGATGCAGCTATGCTAGAATATGAATGAGAGTTTTACAATATCGTTATTTAAACTGTGTGAGATAGATCATTACAAGAAAATAACTAAACTAGCATGTAAGTATGAATCTAAACTAGTGTGCAATGGTAATGAGAGAATGAGACAAGAAATGAGAAGTTCTCGACAAAGCTCCAAAGAAACCTATTAGAAAACCTGCAACATAATAATATTCAAAAGATGGATGGATCCTTTGATGGGGAAAGCTCTCTCCCTTTTAAAGTTGTATGGATGGTAGAGATCAAGATGAAGATGGTGGATGATCAACGGTGGAATGCAAAAATAGGTGTGATCCATGTGCACACACAAGTCAACCAACAGAATATAAGTTGACTTGTCATATAAGAAAAAAGTCTCACAAGCCTTTTCTTTTAATTGTAAAATAGAAAAAGGACTTTATGTGTGCACTTTAAGTGGGTTAGAAGAATGGGGTGTTTTATTTAATTAAAAGGGGACATGTTCTTTTAATCAAATAATGAACTTAGGATAGCATAGTCAAACTATAGGTTATAATCAAATAAATTGATTATTAGTAATTTGATCTAGATAAATGATTAAATTAATTTAGCCAAAATGATGAGAAGGGGGCTAATAGTCTAGGTGACTATTTTTAGGTGATTATAGTATGAATCTACAACAGATATTCATCCATGTTGCCACTTAAACCTTCCCATTTTCTGATTGGCTACATGTAATTGCATAGGGAATCCACATATAGATTCCTCCTTATCTCCAAAAGATCAAAATATATCCTTAGGTCAGCTAAAAAATGGTTTACATAGTTGTTTGTGCCATTACAAAAAAATATGTCTAATCTATGTTACTTGGCATATATACTCACTAATGCATAGATTGCACTGTATTTCTGCTCTAACTCAACACTTGCACTACTCAACATACATAGTTTACTTGGCTTTTGAATCATTCGACATGGTCTATCTACTCAACACTATTTTTGTTACTTATACCTCTATCTCCCCCTTTCTTTATTCTACACCATGTATCCATCTCCTCATAAGATACTCTCTATCTCCCCCTTTTTGACACTTATGTCAAATGGGCTATAAATGTATAGTGTGTTTGTCCAAAAATGATTTATGGACCTCCAGTATTATTTTGAGAGTTGCATCCTAGTTCTCACATGCAACATCTAGTGACTTGAGTTGGATGGCAAGCTCAATAGCAAGGTGTACTAGGCCATCTAGAGTAGAAAGATTAGGGTCTTTCTTTGGAAAAGTTTCTCCATAACCTAGCTCATTGTGTATTATCGCCATATGAGGGGTGAGAGATGCCTAGATACATGTCAATTTGACTCTTATGATATCATATTCTATTGTTAATATAGCTAATTGACTTTGGAACTGAAGTAATGTATTAAAATGCTTCTCACTCTAAGTTGGGTTATGAGGTAATCTTGTACTTGATAAGTTTAGATTTCTCTCCAGGCTTAGAATATGATGTCTAGTCTCTTGGGTGAAATGTGTAGGGTCATACAATTCGGTGTACAATGAGAATATATTATCAAGTGCCTCCTTCAAATCCTCAAACTTGGTTGCCAATGCAACTTGAGTCAGTGTTATCTCTCTAGATATCTTCTCATTTACTTTTCCTTGGAACTTCTTCTCAAACCATTCTAAAAGTTTTGCACTAGTATCAATGTCTTCATTATTGACCATTTCCACTATATCTATGAGTTGTTCAATCAATGGCTTGGTCTCTTTAGGAGTAGGTAGACTAAATGCATCTAAAATGATGTCTTTTATGTCTTGAAGTTCTTGTTTCTACTTGAATTCTCTCCCAAGCATTTCTTGATGCTTCTTCTTCTCTAAAACATGTTGCAAAATACCAATTTGATCTAGTGTCATTGTGTCATAATCAAAATTTGGTATAACTATCTCTTCATCAAGAGTGATATCTCCATACTGAGTTACCTTTTCAAGTTTAGAAGAGTTGGAGCCAAGCACTAAGATTTGCAATGGTACAACTTTAGTGCTCGGCTTCTGAAGAGCCTAAGGGGAAGGAGTGCTAGATGTTGGTAGGGTTAAAAATGCTTGGATGGCCTCTTGTTCCTTCACCTTTGGTGTTTCTTCACTCTCTTTTGATCTACTTTTGTCTATCACAATGAGTCAAATAGCACCTTACTATTGTTTTAATCAAAGGTTGTACTTGAGTAACTAAAGGGATGGCATAAGGTAGTTTTGGTGGATTCACCTTGTCCCTTGTGATATTAGTTACTACCTTTTGGAGCTCATTTTTACACTAACCAAAATTGGATTTTAAGATAACTTTGCTTGTAGTGTAGATTGATCCAATATCTTTTTCAAATCATCTGTAGTCAATGGATTGATGTTCTGAATTGAAGCATTAGGAACATCCTTAACAATAGTAGTTTCAATTGAGTTGACTATGTCATGTGGGGGATTGACATTTGGCACTTGTGTGTCCTACACACTCTATTCATATTGCTATTGTTCAATTGTTGTCATGTCATCATCTTTCTTTTTAGTTTCTTCCCCAATAGTATTATCTTTATTCTCATCTTCCTGCATGTCATCATCATCCGTGTCATCATCCTTTTCATCATCTTTACCATCTTGATTATCCTCATCCTTGTCATCTTGTTTACCTTTAGAGGGGTCAACTTCTCCTTGTTTCATAATGGTTAACCCATAGATTAGTTTCCATATTTGGGTTGATTTCTTAACCACATCTTCAATATTATTTTGAAGAATACTGAAGGTTCTATACTTAGGTGTAAACCTAACTGCATATCTCTTAACTACCTTAACAATTTGTCCCTTTGTTAGCTTTGGAATCACTTGAGCTAATTTTGTTTCTCTTATTTGTTTCTCTAAATTTAAGCAATAATACCATTTTTGCTCAACAATATCATGTAAAGCTTTTGGTACTATTTTGGAAAATTCTAGTGGAGTATTTTTAAACTTTGACATCATGGCATACAATGCCTCTTCCACTTGACTCTTTTCTTCTTTTCCAAGTTTACCAAAATCAATATTCTTTAAACCAGATAAATCAGCATTATTCTTGACATTTTCACACAAGTTTTCAAGATCAGATAGAGGATTGTGGCTTATCACTTGAAATTGATTGTTTTCATCTGATTCTATCCTTTCTTCATCTGAATTAGGTTGTGCCACATATTTTCTTCTTTTTTTCTTTTCCACTTGGCCTCCTTGATCTATTGCCTTAGTCTTCTCCTTGGCCTTCTAAGTTGTTTCTTGTGTGCTTGCTCTTGTAGTAGGTGCAGTTGGCTTGGCTTGACTAGGTTTGATAATCTTCTTTACTTTAGCCACTGGTTGTGCCTTAGCCTTTCTCTTCTTTGGCTCAGTACGAGTAGGTACTTCCTCAACGTATTCTCTCTCAGCACCTTATGTTTCATCCTCTTCTTTGTCTTACCCCCAATCCTTGAGGTTTTTCTTGTTCTTCCACTTCATCGTCTTCATCTTCTTCCTCTTCCTCATTTACACCCTCACCAAATTCAGCTTTAAGCTTCTTGACCAATTTATCTTTCTTCTTGAGTTTTGATGCAATTTTCAACTCCATGGTAATTTTTTACTTTACCATTTCATAGTTTTTCAAATATCTTTTCCTTTTTGTCAATCTCCTCTACTAGGATCAACATTAATTTCATACCCAAGTGGTCTTTACCATCTAACCCTTGGTGTGACAGCTTACACAAAGGTGTAATCAACACCAAAAAGAAAACATATATCATTGTAATGTTGCTCAACCAATGAAACATGTATCCCATTCTTTCTTTCATTAATTTCTTAAAATCTTCAAAGGAGTTGGTCATTAATGTTTCAAAATTTTATCCCATCTATTCAATAAACTCATTGATCTGCACCACAACTAACCTATTGGTCTTCCATCCTACATTACCAAAAGATGAAAATGTATTTTGTACATAAAAGAATATGAACACCAGAATTGAACCAAAATTACATTGAGCACTCTTGGTTTTCCTTAGACCTCCAAGATTCTCCATCAATATTTGTAGCTAAAGTTCTACCAGATCATATGTGTAAGAATTTTCCTAAGGGAAAGATTCACCCAAGATCGTAGAACTCAAACACAAGCACAACTATAGACAAAAAATAGATATGATCAATTAATTAGAGTATGTCTAAATACATTGCTCTATTCAGAATGTGATGTTCAAACACACTAGGAGTGCTTGTATATAAAGGCCTCTTAGAAAGCACCTAGAATGTCTCTAGAAATAACTAGAAGATAAGACAACTAAGCACCGTATCCATCATTCTAGATGAATGAATAAGAATGAAAAAGTGTCATATGTGTGTAGAAGATTCCTGTGTTATAGGCAATATGTGCTTAAAAGAGGTGTGGACCCCTTGTGATGTCATCATGACATCTCACAAGAGTGCACAAACTCCTAAGTGTCTCACAAATAAAATAATGCAAAATAAATAAATAATGCATTAACCTAAGTAAACTTAAGTGAGTGTAATAAGTAAATACTTATTTACACCAACACCCCCCCCCCTTAAGTGCAACTTAGAGGAATGACCTTAAGCTTACAAACTAGGATGAAGATGCATAATGAGTCTCGACTACTAGGCCATTTTAGGTACCCATGTACATAATGAAGATGCAAATCTCCCATAAATGGGGGAAAGAGGGAAAACCTCATGGGAAAAGCCCTCCCCCAAAAAGAGAGATGAATAAGGATGCATCGATGGATGGAGTAATTAGGACCCCCCATTACGACATACATCCACTATATAAAAAAGAGAAGGAGAAGGACAAAAACTCCTATAAGGAAAAAGGCCCCCCAAATAAGAGGAGACGAGGTAGTCCCCACCCCCCCCTCCCTTTAAGAGTAGTATGCCAATCATTGAAGAATGCTCCTATGTAGAAGTTGATCCACAACCTTTGAATGATGTTCCTCCCCTTTGGAAGAAACAAAGGCAAGGGTACTTGTGAGATGCATCGCCTGGATGGAGAAGGAATCTCTATGATGACTGGTATCTCTAAAACCTGTTCAAAAATCCTTGTGCCAATACTGATGATGGCTTCCTCCAAAAATACTGAAGAGAAGAGAAGATCGAACAAGGAAGGAGCTAAAACCTATCTTAGGAAACCAAAAGTCTTCTCAATTGATGAAGAGACCTCCTGTAGATGTTGTAAAGAAGAATCCAAAATCACACCAATCTGGAAGGATTGATTATGTAGAGAATGGAATTGAGGTTCAAAGTGGGCCCTCACAACAACTGTAGAAGACTCCTCAGCAAAGAGAAGTGAGAAATCATCATAAAAGTCTCCCATATCTACTATGTGTGACTCCAAGAATAGAACTGAAATGTTTGGCAAGAAATCATCACCTAGAAGACCATGAGTACCCTACAGTGTTGAAGTACATGAATTTGTCACTGTGAAAAAGGATGAAGTATCCACCTCAAAAAGAAGATGAATGTCATCAAGAATATCTCCCACATCTTCAATGTGAGACTCCATGAACAATTGTGCAATGTGTAAAAGGAAGTCTTCACATGAAGGTAGAGTAGGAAGACATAAAGTATCTTGCTGCACTGATTTCAAAGCATCTATGGCTGAAATAGGATCAGTAGGAGCAAAAAAAGCTGGAGGTGTGATCTCATCTAAAGAGGAGTCAGCTACAATTGGTGGATGAAGATCTTCTGGGAATGGAGGAATAGTTGGATCTCCATGATGCTCCCAAAGATACATCCATAAAACATATGGATCAGATGATTTAATTTTGAATTTCTTTTTTAGAACTTTATACTCCATATAGTGATAAAGAGTAGGAATAAGGAGGTCAACTTGATCAATAGTATACTCAAGATTTGGTGCATATGACAATACATTATGTTGAGATAGATATCTGACCATAAGTTGACTCCATTCCTTATAGTTATCTAGGTTCAAGTAGATCAAATCTGACTCTTCCATGATGGACAAATCAAAGAAACCTCCAAAAAAATCAAGGAACCCCCCTTGAAAAAGATGTTGTTGGCACTTGAAAGCCACTTGCCAATTTAGGGTCTACTTCTGAAAGTAATATTTCTATCTACAAAACCTCTAATGTGATTGTAGATCTGGAAAGTAGACAAAAAAATATGCAGTTTCAAAAAAAATGAACCTAATTTGGAGTCCAGATGAGCTTGTACCAAGCATTTTAAGTGGCAAAATTTGAGAGTTTGGAGTTGCAAAAAAAATTAAAAATAGAGATCTCAAACCACTTGCACCAATGTGTAGATCACGAAATCCTACCCCAAAATGAAAAAAATTCCTCACAAAAAGGAGTCTGTATGAGGAAGATATCACTACTGCTGTTATTTTTTCTGAATCCTTGTCGCGCCTCCAAAAACCAAATCACTCTAGATTTTGCCTCATATGTTCGATTTGGATGAAACAAAATTTGATCTGGGTGTTTTTGAACCTTTTGAACGTGATGCAAATATTAGATTTGCACCAACAAGCTTTAATCTTCACCTGTAAAAAATCTCTCCTATGGCCCCATGGCCAAAAAATTTCCAAAAAATAATGCAGATCCAAAAAAATAGCAGAGATGTAGATAAAAAAAAGTGTAGATCTAAAAATTAAATGTACAGATCTGAAATTATCATACCAATTCTACAAATTGGTCCTTCGAGTGCCAATTTGCAAAAATAATTTGCCTCACAATCGACTTTGGCCTAGGGTAGGCAACTTTGTAGCCGATTTTCACCGAATCAGCATTCTAGATGCAATGGTGAGGTTAGATCTAATGCATAACACTTCTAATTTCTATGATACTCCAGAGTTGAGCTGTAGTGATAAAGCAAGATGATGGTCTTGAATGGATATGTGATGAGAAAGTCTCCAAGTTGCTCTAATACCATGTAAAAAATTTCCTAAGGGCAAGATTCTCCCAAGATCATAGAACTCAAACACAAGCACAACTGTAGACCAAAAATAGATATGATCAATTAATTAGAGTACTTTTGAATACATTGCTTTGTTTAGAATGTGATGTTCAAACCCACTAGGAGTGCCTATATATAAAGACCTCTTAGGAAGCACCTAGAATGTCTCTAGAAACAACTAGAAGATAAGACAACTAAGCACCTTATCCATCATTCTAGATGAATGGATAAGAATGAAAAAGTGTCATATGTGTGTACAAGATTTCAGTGTTGTAGGCAACATGTGCTTAAAAGAGGTGTGAAGCCCCTATGATGTCATCATGACATCTCACAAGAGTGCACAAACTCCTAAGTGTCTCACAAATAAAATAATGCAAAATAAATAAATAATGCATTAACCTAAGTAAACAATATGTATGATCTTTCTTTACAATTTTTTAACCGACATCTACAACTATGTAGGGTACACTTTTCAATCTATTGGATTGGTAGAATTTGTGTGAGATTACCCTAAAACCAAAGTTTAGTAGTGGATTAGTGATGATATCAAATTTCATCCCTCTCTTGTTCCATTTTCTTCTAGTATTTTTCTCTATCAATTCTTTGGAATCACTCCTTAGAGCCTTGGGCGGATCTAGGGTTGGGTAACAATTAACCCTATGAATTATCCTTTTTCATAACTTTATCGCTCCACCTTCTAGCCATAAGCATCCATCATGGGTTCATATTAACACTATTCTAATCCATTCACCCTTGAAAACACTAAAAAAATCTAGGGAATGGGTTAAGCTCTTTCTCTCAACAATTTTATACTCTTCCCTCAAAACACTATTTTCACATAATCTATCATATGCTTCTCTAATTTCTAAATCTCCAATCCCTCCAATCTTGCAATTATAACATTTCCTTACATCCTAAACCATAATGACATTGGGCAAGATCATTGACAGAGTGCCAAAAGGATCTTGTTTATAGGTGATGTCAGGAATGACCTTAAATATAGGTTGCTTCACTTCATTACTAACAAGATGGACATTCAAAACCTCTTTCCCTTCAACATTTTTACAACTGGATGCCATTATGTCAATCTACAATTTTTGCAAAGTAAAATTGTATAGCTCGGCTTATGATAAATACCTTGTTAAATCTGTAAGCTGGTATGAGATCATCACTAAAATCTTTGCAAACACTTCGAACAAGTGTCTAAATTGCCTTCTTCTCTACTTGCTCTTGCTCAAATTTGAAATGATGAAAAATGAGCAGAAATCAATCATATACCCTTCAAAAACCTTACATTTAATGTTGAGTGCTTACATAGTTGTAAGCTCGACATCCACCAATTTCGAGTACACTTGGCATCTTCTTATATTTTCATCACTCGGTAGATACTAAAAGTTTAGCATCAACTAGCTATACTGCTAGCTCAACATCAACTAGCATTCCACTCAACATCTATTGAAAACATTTCATGCTTGACAACAACATGAAAAACTTAAAGATTTAACTTGAATTTTCAACATCATCTTGCATCTTTATTCATGCTAATGTAGTTTTTTAAATACTAACTCCTTTGAAACTGATGTATGATATAACCTTTAAATATCAATCCCACATACCTCTTAATTTCCTAGTTTGATGAGGTGTGATCACTTGGCCCATTGTGTGAAGTGATCTCTTCTCCATTTGATGTGTTGCAATAATATTTCTTTTTCCATGTCTTATTCATCTTAGTTATGATGTGTTCAACATCTGCCTTGCCTTTACCTTTATCAAATTCACAACTTGGTGCCTTTCACCTAGTTGGACAATACTTACTAATGTGACCAGTCTTCAAACAACTAAAGCATGTGGTTTGACTCAACCACCTTTTTTAGTTACCACTAAAGTGTGTTTTTATATAATTCTTAGGAACATGTCCATATTCTTGACAATAATGATAACTATATCTTGTATTATAATCACAATAATAAGAGTTTTCATTATTCCTTACCTTTTCTTTCTTGTTTGATGACCACATGGATTTGGATCTGCATTCAAAAGCTCTATGTCCATACTTTTGACAGTTGTAGCAATAACCTTGAAATCTTTGTGTGTTTATAGTCATGGTTCTGCATTCATGTGCCTGATGACCTTGCTTGTTGCACTTGTGACAATGAAACATGCTCTTAGGCTTAGCATTCTAATTTGTATTCTTGCTCCTGCACACATTAGCATTATGTCCTTTCTTATCACAATTATGAAAAGTAGGTTTGGAGTTCTTACCTTTGTTGTTCCTTTCTTCAACACTTTTAGATGACTCTCCTTCTTTAGTGCTTGTGTATCCTAGTCCAAATGTATCATTGTTAGATCTAGGGGATTTTAGTAGATGCTCAAAGTATTTAATAGCTTCATTTGGTTTTTTGAAACTTTTAAAAAATTCCTTTTCTCTCTTTACTTAATTCTATAGTTGTTCATTCTACAACTTCAATGTAGTTATCTCAATCTCCTTGACATTCTATTCATAATTGGCATTCATCATTTTACTTAGGATATCCAATTGCATATTGGAAATCTTGGTTAGCTCTATTGACTTCTCTTCTAATCTGTTGGCTAAGACTCTTTTGTCTTCTTCAATCATGGCTTTGTCTTCCAAGGCTTTCTTCTTTTGTTCAACCAGCTCACATACCAGTATGGCTTGTGATTCTTACTCTAACTTGAGATTTTTGATTTCCTCATCTTGGATTTTGTTCTTTTCCATCAGATTTGTAACTATTGTGTCAAATTAATTTAAGTCTCCATCTACAAATAGCTTAGTGGTGTCTATCTGTTTGTATTATGTGTCATTCTCTACAATAGCAATTTCTTTCCTTCTCTTCAAGGAACTCTTCAAAGTATCTCTAGCTTCATTCAGTTGATGTAGTATAAGATGTATTTAAATCTCCCAATTTTCAATGATCTTTCCTAACTTGTAGACTTTTGTTTCAAGATATTTCCTCAAAGATGCAAAGCTTCTCTTTTAGAGAACAAAGTTTTGATACTAATTTTTGAAATTAAAAGTAGAAAGAGTAAACTTCTGAGAAGGGGGTGGGGGGGTGGGCGAAGAGTGTGAATTAGCAGTTAAAACTTGAACCCATAAAACTTTCAACACCCATCCATCTCATGCATTCAATAGATAAACTAAAATAACATGTAAAGCACATACATTAACATCATGAAAACATGTAAGCAATAACACATAACACTTGATATGATCACCCAAAAACCTTCCAAGTGAGAAGGTATAACTAGGGTAGGGATGACACCCACAAATCTTCACTACTATAGTTGTAAAGTGTATCCAATCAAGGTTACAATGTTTTGACCATGAATCATGGTTTTCCCTATGAAAGGCCTACCCTGTTAAAGGCTTAGAAATATTGTTATGTCCCACCTTGTTAGAGGATTACAATAGCCTATTAGAAGTATGCCTTGTTAGAGGACTTCAATTCACAATTAAGTAAGCACCCTATTAAAGGATTTTATATAGCCTACTAGGACTACTCTATTAAGAAATTTGACTAAAATCATGCACCAAAATGTTTCAGCATAGGTCTTGTGATTGGAACTTTCTTGCCTAATAATAGATAACCTATACACAATGTCCAATTTGATCCTTCATGATCAGATGTCTCAATGTTGTATCCTTGTCTCTAACTTCTATTCTTCTCTAACTGATTTTGTAATTCATTCCTTCTTGATAACTTCTAAGCCTCCATGAATGCTCTTTTTTGCACATCAAAACTTCTCTATTCTCCTCCTTGAATCCCTTACAGATTCATAAGAAGTTTAGGGTTTCATCTTCCTTAAGAAGACTAGGAGACTTAGGATTAGGTATGAATCTATTACTAAGATTTATCCATATTTCCACCTAAACCTCCCATTTTTTGATTGGTTGCATGTAATTTCATAGGATATCTACATATAGATTTGTCTTTATCTCTAAAAGATCAAAATCTATCCTTAGGTCGACTGAAAAATTGTTTGCATAGTTGTTTGTGCCCTTACAAAAAAATGTCCAATCTGCATTACTCAGCATATATACTCATTGATGTTCGGCATACACTATATTTCTACTCTTACTTGGAACTTGCACTACTTGGCATACACTATTTACTCATCTTCTGAATTACCCGGCATGGTCTATCTACTTGACACTTGAGTGACTAAGTAAATGAGTGCCTTCGCACTCATTGCAGCTTGGCATGGTCTCATATTTATATGTTGTACTTAGCATGTATTACTAGTTCAACATGAATGAACTAAATGGTTTAAGTTTTTTGATACTCACTTGTCAAAACCAATCTAAGGTCAACAATTAAATGGATTCATGATTGCATCTATGTGACTGATCATTCAACTATGATTCATGTAAATGTTGAAATCTGATTGAAAGATCATATGATGGAAAATATTGTTATCAAGGAGATTGTTTTACATTCGAATCATTATTTTTTCACTAATGTCAAACCTAATAAACTCCATTTTTTCTGGTAAGACAATTTCTTATAGATTCAAGTACTATCAATTAGTTGATTGATGAAGAGGATTTAATCAATAGATGTAACAACAACACCTAGAGGAAAGCTTGAGTTATGTTAATGTAATGAAGTACAAGGATCAGTTAAGATAGTGGTAACATGATGTATTGATTATCTACTTGACGTTACTAATGTTGGCTACACGTAGAAAGAAAAGAAGAATATGTGATACAAAGTTTGTCTCCTAAGGTTGACCAACTCGGCCAAAGGAACCAAGCAAACTTAGTGCAAGCCAAGCAGAAAATTAGTTAGTTCTGAGTAAATGAAAATTCTAATGGATTCTGAGAAAGTTTGTTAGTGCCCAGTAAAGTTTAGTAGGCATCGAGCACTAGTAAACTTTACTTGATACTGAGTGATTTTGTAGTGGATGTCGAGTAACCCAGTGTGTGCCAAGCATAAAAAATGAGATAGTGTTGAGCTGCTACATTATATAAAAGATTATGAATTTGATGAATCTGAGATGACAAGTTTCTTTTCTTAAATTTTGTAAACTAGGTGGAAGATAAGGATGATGAGTTGGTGGCACAGAATTTTAGGTAAACCATTTTTAAGTGAATTCAAAGTGGATTCTAAAGGAAGTTTCTAGAATAGACAAGATATGGGGTAGGTACATTTTATCCTAGCTAATCCATCTTAATCCTAATTTGGAAGATGGAGAATGAGCCACAAAATATTTTAATTTCCTTTATAAGGAATGTCTAGTCATGAAGCAAAGGTTGTCATGGGCAATAACCTAAGGGAGAAGAAGAGATAAGGGGTTTTCCTTCATCAAGTGACCTAGGAGAAGAGTTTACGATGGCATGTTAAGTAAGAAGGCTTAAGGAGATGAATGCTTGAAGGGTGAACAAGCTATCAGAGCTAAAATTAGTTTAACCCAACCAGAGTGGAGGACTAAAATTGATCTCTGAAATCTATAAGTATAGTCATAAGTTTGTATCAGATCAAACCTTATCGTTACTCTCTAGCAACTGTAACTAGTTTAGGTAAATCCTTTGGATTAAGATTGACTTAATAGTCATTTGTAAATCCTTTAACAAGGTGGTATTCCAAGTGAATGGACTAAAGTCCTTTAACCGAGCTCACTTCTAATAGGGTGATTGACATCCTTTAATAGGGTCGCATTTAATAGTGTGTATTGTAGCCTTTAACAGGGTTGGCCTTACACAAGGTATCACTTTAGAAGAGTGAAAAAGTGGTAGCATGTTACTAGTGTTTTTCCCAAATTGGATTTCCGCATAAATAATTATGTTATGTGTGTTGTTGATTCTATTATGTTTCATGCTTTACATTTCTGCAATTTGATTTGATAGTAAGCTACAAGTTTTAAGTTATTGCATATTCTCATGGATGTATGCATATGTGAAAATGTTTTATGGCTTCACTAAGCTATGCAAATTTTTATCTATACATGTAGACCTTGGATAACTTATTCACCACCCCCCCCCCCCCCCCCCCCCTCCCCTCCCCTCTCAGTTATTCTAAAGAATTCCAATAGCCAACACATACTTAAAACAAGATGAAAATTACATTAATGTAAGAAAAGGTTGTTGTTAGAACTAATTCATAAAATGGTCAAAGTTTTTTAATTTTATTTTAACCAAAATTTCTAGAAATTGAAGTGGGGTTATATTCTCCTTAATTATGGAAAACACAACATGATCTAAATGAAAACCTTTACATGTCCATGAATTTTTCCTTATTTCATGTTATCTAAAACTCCTAATTTCAAATTTATTTATTTGGTGGACATAGTTGTAGTAAACTCTAGGTTTGAACTATGTATGAAAAAAGTATATATTTTCTATCATTGAGCAATTTCTGATGTAGGAGACTCTTGGGGCGTTAGGCAATCTTACATCAAAGAAAAATAATAATAATAAAATATTTCATGAACCTTATGGTTTGTCAAGTTGGGGATTTTTTGAGACATTTTTTTGAACCTTCTCCTATGAGCACATAAGGATTGGATGGACCATGTTGAAGTTAGAGTCATTTTACCTTGTTCTTGGAGTTGTATTTTCTATTTTCTACATGTTGTTTAAGAATAATGTAGCCATTGATCCTTAATAATTTCTCCTTTTCAAATTTAAAGTCTCAAGAGGACCTAAAATACTACCTTCATCTAAGAGCACAAGTCTTAATTCATTAGGAGTTGGGAGATATCAATGTTTTCCTTATGTGTCAATTTAATGCTAGTTTCGTGTAAAACATAGAGTTTTTCATCTTGCAAAGGTTGATATGATGAAATGGGATATTTCTAAGTTAGGGAAATGTTCTTGGGTCATGTGTGGACCTAAATATAAATTAGCATAGAGTATTATTCATATTTTCTATATCTCTGGATTACTCTTCAAAGGTTGGACCTATAATGTAATAAAATGCTTGACTAGGTGACTTGTGGCTTAGTTGGCTATATAAGGAGCTTGGATTGAGGTAGAAATCATAATTCAAGATAATTAGAAAGTTAGATCATTGGAATATCCTAGAGTAGAAGATAGGATGTGAACTTGGACATGATTTCATAATTGTTTATACATGGCCGCAACCTGGAAGGCCTCAAACTTGGACATGTTTGGATTTCTATATGAAAGTTAATTGATTACATCAATATGGTTGCATGGAATCTAGTCTCTAGTTCTCTTTTTGTATTTTAATTTTAATTTTGCTTACATGTGTAACTCTAGGTAGGGGATGTTTGTAGGTTTAAGTTGGACTCATTCCTCTTGAATCTGCTCATCCCACACCATTTTCTTCTCCTCCAATTACTTTAAAATTCTCTCTTAGGAGTTGAAACATTTTGGTAGGAAATACTTTGGTGAGAATATTAGCTAGCTAGTCTTTCAATTTGCAATAGTTAAGATGAACTTTTCCATTATTAACCTACTCTCTACATAAATGAAATCTCACATCAATGTGTTTGCTCCTTTTGTGAAAAACATTGTTATTTGAAAGTGAAATTGTTGATTTGTTATTGACTCTTCTTGTTCTTGTAGTAGATCTTTCAATATCCTCCTCATCCAAATCACTTGGCATGTAGCTGATGTGGCTACTACATATTCCTCTTCATCTAATGAAATCACTACTATTAGTATCACCTTGCTTACCCATGAAATTGCATATGTACCACAATGAAAGATATATCAAGAAGTACTCCTATTGTTGGAATTATTTAGAATAACTGAGAGGGTGGGTGAATTAGTTATCCAAGGTCTCAATGTACAAATAAAACTTTTTATAGCTTATTGAACCCATAAAACATTTACCATTATGCATACATCCATAAGATTATGCAATAACTTAAAACTTGCAGTTTATTATCAAATCAATTTGCAGAAATCTAAAGCATGAAACATAATAAATTCAAAAACACACATAACACAATGATTTATAGGGAAACCCAATTTGGAAAAAACCACTAGTAACATGCTACAACTTTTTCACTCTTCTGAAGTGATGCCCTATGAAAGGCCAACCCTATTAAAGGTTACAATACACACTGTAAAGTTAGACCCTATTAAATGATTTCAATCACCCTATTAGAAGTGAGCCTGGTTAAAGGACTTTAGGCCATTCACTTGGAATGCCACCCTATTAAAAGATTTACAAATTATTTTTAATTCAACCTTAATCCAAAGAATTTACCTAAACTAATTACAATTTCTAGAGAGTAATAGTAACACTTGATCTGATACAAACTTATGACTATACTTGTAGATTTTAGATCTTAGTGTCAGTTCTCCATTTGGGTTGGCATAAGCTCATTTCAGCTCTAATAGCTTGTTCATCCTTAAAGAATTCATCTCCTTAAGCCTTCTTTCTTAACATGCCATCGTAGACTCTTCTCCTAGGTCACTTGATGAAGCAGAACCCCTTATCTCTTCTTCTCCCTTAGGTTATCGTCCATGAAATCCTTTCCTTCATGACTAGACATTCCTCATAAAAGAAATTAAGATATTTTGTGGTTCATTCTCCATCTTTCAAATTAGCATTAAGATGGGCAAGGTAGGATACAATGTATCTACCCCATATCTTGTCTATTCTAGAAACTTCCTCTAGAATCCACTTTGAATTTGCCTCAAAAAGGTTTACCTAGAATTTTGTGCCATGAATTCATCATCCTTATCTTTCACCTAGTTCACAAAATTCAAGAAAATAAACTTGTCGACTCAGATTCATCGAATTCATGAGCTCTTAAATAATGTAGCAACTCGGCACTATCTAATTTTTGATGCTCAACACACACTAGGTTGCTTGACATCCACTACAAAATCATTTTTCATCAAATAAAGCTTACTGGTGCTCAAAACCTATGAAACTTTACTCTATACTAACTAACTTGGTTGACATCCATTAGAATTTGCATTTACTTGGCACTAACTAATTTTTTGCTCGGCTTGAACTAATTTCACTTAGCTCCTTCTATCCACTCAGTCAAACATAGCAGACATTTTTTGTATTGGATGTTCTTTTTTTCTTTCTAAGTGTAGCCTATAAGAATTTGACTTAGGCTAGAATTTACCCAAGACAAGGAACTCAAACACAAGCACACAATAGACCAACAGAGAGAGTACGATCAAAATGATGATATTCATTGAATATGTCTGCTTGAGAGTACACTAGGAGTGCATGTTTATAAAGGCCTCAAGAGAGCTTCTAGAATACATAGAAGTCAACATCATGATAAGTCATACAACCATGCACACATCCACTAGATATGGGTTATCCTCCATTAAGCATAGAATTAAGTTTGATGATGTGAGGATAAGCCTACAATAGTGTAGCATGCAAATCAGTAGCATAGACAACATTTTCTAAATGAGGTATGCGGATAACTATGTTGTCAACATGACAACTCAATGAATGATGCAAACTCTTGTGTTGTAGACACCATGTGCATAATCAGAGTTGTGCACTTCTATGAGAGCACAGAAACTCCTAAGTGTCTCACCTAAATAAATAATAAAATAATGCAAAATAATTAAATAATGCATTAGCCTAAGTAAACATAAGTAAGTGTAATAAGTAAATACATATTTACACCAACACCCCCCCTTAAGTGCAACTTAGGGGAATGACCTTAAGCTTAAAAAATCTAGGATGCAATGCAAGATGGGTCCCGACTACTAGGCCATGTTAGGTACCCATGTGCATAATACAAATGCAATCTCTCATAAAGTGGGGAAAGAGGAAAAACCTCATGGGAAAAACCCTCCCTCAAAAAGAGAGATAAATAGGAATGCATGGATGGATGGAGTAATCAAGCCACCCCATTACGAAATACATCCAATATATACATAAGAGAATGATGAGAAGAGGAAGAGAGATAGGATAGGCTCCCTGCCTCCCCAAAGAAGAATGCCAAATAGTGACTACTTTGATGAAAAAGCTGATCCAAGGTTGTAGAATGGTGTTCCTCCTCTTAGGAAGAAACAAGGCCAAGGGTACAAGTGAGACACTTTTGCTATGTGTGGAAAGAATCCAATGGATTAGTGATGTCTTTGAAACTTGCTCAACTGGCTAAAGAACTTGTCCCAAAGAACTATTTGTCTTTGCAACTGATGAAGAACCCTACTACAACTACTAATCATAAGTATCCACAATCACTTCAACCTATGAGAATTGATCATGTAGGTAATGAACAAGAGAGTCGAATGGAACCCTTGTGACAACTAAAGAAAGCGATTCTACATCAAGAAGAAGAGTCAGATCATCAATACTATCCCCCAAATCTATCACTGAACCTATACCTAGATAACTAGATGTACCTTGCTACGCTAGACCTATCACTATGGTGATATATGCATGTGGATTGAACTGATATAGTGACCTCTCATTGCAACTATCGATAGAACCCCATGTGTCTAAATTTATTGAAGCACTATCGCTAGTGTCACTATCAATTTCCACACTATATGATGTGTGGAGAGGAGTAGAGGACAAGTTGGGTGAACTCTCCTCAAAGTATACATCCTTCTCCACAAACATCTGATGTGTCTTAAGATCCAAGAGTCTGTATGACTTCACACTATCTTCATAACCAATGAAAGTACAAGGTTGAGGTGATTGTACCTTGCATCCCCTGGACAATCTCTTTGCCAATACAGGACAACTAAAGACTCTAAAGTGTGTCACAATAGGCTTTCTTCCACACCATGCCTCAAAAGGATTTTTTATATCTAAGGTTATTCTTAATCGTTCTCCTAATCCAAC
The DNA here is from genome assembly GCA_028749045.1 of Cupressus sempervirens. Classification (NCBI taxonomy): domain Eukaryota; kingdom Viridiplantae; phylum Streptophyta; class Pinopsida; order Cupressales; family Cupressaceae; genus Cupressus; species Cupressus sempervirens. Next base: position 8,155,907 of record CM053786.1, read on the forward strand.
CTTAGATTAGGAGAATGATTAAGAATGTGAGTGGCACTACTAATTTCTTCAACTTCTAATGATGGATCTAGAGACTTGGCTTGAATCATGCAACTTGCCATAAACTTAAGAGTTTGAATCCTCAATGCTGCAACATCTATCTTATGTGGACTAAATGTTGGTGGAGTCTGAAGATCAATTCCCTCAAGTCTGCAAAAGTCCATAAGTCTTTTTTTCACATACATGCTTCCATTATCCATTCAAGAACTTTGATGGCTTTCCTAGATTTTCATTCTACATGAGTCTTGAAGTCTAGAAACTTGTCCAATACTTCATTCTTATTATGAAGAAAGTAGACCCAAGTGTTTCTTGAAAAGTCATCAATGAATGTCAGTATGTGAACCATCTATAGAACTCCTAGTGCTCTTGAAGATTTCCCTCTCTATAACTTCCCCTCTGGATGCATATCCACTAAATTTGTTGAACATTCACCCTTTAAAAGTTGATTTGAGGTTAGACCTTTCACCATTTAGTTTGTGCAAAGTTGTTGAAGATAGCGGAAGTCAAGATGACCATACCACTCATGCCATAATTGCATTGTTAAATTGGATCGAGATAATAAGGCCTTTGAAGGAGAGTTGGGCACAAAATGGGAAAAAGAGTACAACCTTTTGTTATGATTCACTTTCCCCACTACAACCAAGGAATCATCTTTAAGACTATGCACTTTTACTAAGTCTAGAAGTAACTCAACTATATGTCTATCTCTAAGGTGAGTGATTTGGTAAATCGAGAGAAAATTTGAACTTAGGTTTGGAGCATAGAGAACATCTTGAAACTCTTCATTTTCCATTTCCACGTTTCCTTTCCCTTCAACTTCTATTTTTCTATCATCTCCCATGAAGATGTGTGGTGCCTTTGATTTCTTCATTGAAGAAAAATCCTCCTTTAAGAACCCATATGATATGAGGCACCAAAGTCAAATATCCATTCCTTTGAAGATTTTGAAATTGCCATGAGTCTTTGGTCTTTTCCCTTGGAATCTAAAGAAGACCCTTTGTCCTTATAAGAATTAGGCAATGGAACATTATGTTTCCACATGATGTTTGTCAACTCATCAATCTTCTTAAGATAACACTCATGCCCTTCATGACCCAATTTCTTGCAATAGGCACACTCCTTTTTCTCCTTATTATTGTCCCCTTTCTTATTGGAATTTGAGGACTTGCCTTGTTGATTGGATTGTGGTGTTTCCTTTTCTGCATCTTTTGATTTGTCTTTCTTCCACTTCTTCTTACCCTTTCCTTTATTTGAAGACTATCCAACTAAATTTTGAGGACCCTCATTGTTGGCCACCAATGCTTTAGACTGAGGTGATTTGAGAATTCCCATTGACTTCAACTTCTTTTCTTCATCATCCAATATTTTAGCATATTCATCAAAAGTGACTTTGTTGTAGGAAGACCCTAAGGTAGTCTTAGAGGTGTTAAAATAAGATACAAATGTGGAATACTCTGATGGCAGCTTGTTATGAATGAGATAGATCAACCTATCATCTTTGATAGAACTCCCACAATTAATAAGTTTTGTCCTTAGTAAATTCACCTTGATGATGAAATCTTATATTGAATCATATGACTTAGGATCTAAGGAGACAAGCTCATCTTCAATTTTAAAAACATCCTCTTCAGACACTTTACCATAAAGTTTTTCAAGGGTAGCCCAAGCTTCCTTGGATGTAGAACACTTCTTGATTTGAGACATGATCTTATCATCAACCCCCAAACATATATCACTTTGGGCTTTCCTATCCATTGCTAACCAAGCTAAAATATCACTTGCTAATACATTATCACTTGATAGTTTAGGAAGAGTACCAACTACATATTGTGAAACTCCATTATGCATTAATTGATACCACATTTTTATGGACCATGTAGTATAGTTATGAGGAGTTAATTTAGGAAACTTAAAGTTGCCTATAATGAAAAAAATGAAAGAAAAGTGTAGAAAAGAGAGAACACAATACCAAAAACACCCCCCCTTTTCACTAAATCAATAAACCCCCCCAAAATAGATGCTTTGGGCACTTTATTAGTAGTACAATTACAATGGGCCACTTGCCAATTTTGACCTTCATGGACTAATGATTTTTCTTGTTACAAGCTCTAAAATGATTACAAATCTGGAACTTTACAATGTGCTACAATTTTGAAGCATTACAAAGAAAAGAAAAGCCCATTACAGAAAGTGACACTTTTATCCACACAACCCTACAATCTGATATTAGATCTAGAAAGCAGATGAAAAATAATGCACTTTCAAAAAAATAGAACCTGTTTTTGACTCCAAGTGTGCCTGTACAGAGCATTTGAAGTTGCAAAATGCAAGATTATGCAGGTATAGTCACCAAAAAACATAATTTCTAAATAATTTGTGCACCAAAACCCAAAGTCAGACTGCAAATTTGAAAATAAATCTAGCAAGGGGTTTCATTAGTAAATGATGAGGTTCAATTTAACGCTCATATGGTTATCATAGTAGTTCTAATTTTTCTTATTTTGATGATTAGATGGTTTCCAATTTTAAGATAGAAAAAGGATGATGTTAGTGTCCCCTTGGATTGTGATGACATTAGCATGATGTCAGCATTGTATGGATTTGTATTGTACTACCAAATGTCATGTATAGACTTGTTGACTCAGTGATGATTGGACAGATTTGGTGATTGTATAGTGCTAATGTAGGAGGTTGCTGACTAGATCCCTGTATATCTTATGTGATAGGATCAGGTGAATAAATAATTTTTGTGTGGCGATATTCCCTACATAGGATGGCATGGCAAGGTGCCACGTGGTGACAGGAGTTTGTTGTTGACTATCGCACCCAACTGACTATTTGTCCATTATGGTGAGGTAGTGATTTAAGGGATGACACATGACATACTACAGGGATGACCCATGGCACAATAGAGAAGTGTTTTCAACTTTTGGTAGGGGTAGCAACATTCGCCAAGTTTTCAAATGTGACTATCAAATTTTTATTACTGGTTGTTGGGAAACCCTAGACAATATCCCACATTTGTGGGAGAATTGAGGCAAGGGAAAAATATAAAAAGGAGTCTATAGAGTATATGATAATTTGCCACCGATGCTCATTTCACCAAATTGACCACTTGCAAGGTGCCAAAATTTGGTGGGGTGGCCCAGATGTGATTGAATATTCACTGCTGATTAATCGCATTGTTGTGGCCAAAATGTTTTATAAAGTCCACCAAATGAAATATAATAGTACTAATAAATATAATAATTCCTTGTGAATTAATATAAAATAATTCCACCAAATTATAGAGCCAAGCTGGGGTGTCACTGCCTAGTTCAGCTAAAAAAAATTCTTTGTCTATTCAACTAAGAAATAATTCCAAAAATAGAAATTTGGAAAAAAAATTTGCAAAGAATAAAATAAATTCAGATCCAAAAATCAAATTAAATAGATTTGAAATTGACTATACCCAAACTGCGAATTGGGGCCTCTGGGTTCCAATTTGCAAAAAAAAAATTGCCTCACAATCAACTTTCACCCAGCATATGAAAATTTATAGTTGATCTTCATTGAATCGACACTCCAAATGCAATAGTGAGGTCAAATATAGCTCTAGACAGTCCCAATTTCTATGGTTCTTAAAATTCAGGTCAAGGTACTAAAGCATGAATGGTCTCAAATGGCTATGTAGAGAATCTCCCTTAGCTCTGATACCATGTAAGAATTTGGCTTAGGTTAGAATTCACCCAAGACCAAGGAACTCAAAAACAAGCACATAGTAGACCAATAAAGAGAGTATGATCAGAATGATGATATTCATTCAATATGTCCGCTTGAGAGTATACTAGGAGTGCTTGTATATAAAGACCTAGGGAGAGCTTCTAGAATGCATAGAAGTTAGCATCATGATAAGTCACACAACCAGCCACATGTCCACTAGATATGGGTTATCCTCCATTAAGCACAACATTAAGTGCGATGATGTGAGGATAAGCCTACAATGGTGTAGCACACAAATCAGTGGTGTAGACAACATGTGCTAAATGAGGAGTGCAAATAACTATGCTATCAACATGACAACTCAGTGAATGATGCAAACTCCTGTGTTGTAGACACCATGTGCATAATTAGAGTTATGCACTTCTGTGAGAGTACACAAACTCCTAAGTGTCTCACCTAAATAAATAATAAAATAATGCAAAATAACTAAATAATGCATTAACCTAAGTAAACTTAACTAAGTGTAATAAGTAAATACTTATTTAGACCAACATAGTCAATATTTGTAACCTCAAGTAGATAATAAATACACCATGTTACATCTAGGTGTTCTTGTTACATCTATTGATCAAATACTCTTCATCAATCAACTAAGTTATAGTAATTGAATCTATAAGCAATTTTCTTACCAACAAATAATGAGTTTATCAGGTTTGACATTAGTAACAAAAAAATTGAAATATATAACAATCTCCCTCATAATAATATTTTCCATCATATTATCTTTTCAATTAGATTTCAACAATCTTCCTCTTTGGCATTGATGGCAAACTAAACTAATCAACCCAAAAAAAAAATCAAATGATGAACATCTTGTTGAACCAATATGACTACATTAAAACATTAAGACAATGCCAAAAATAAATTTTGTATCAGCATTACTTCCTCTATCAACAACTTCCATCTTCTAGTTAGGTTACAAAAACTCTTACTTATAACTCCCTCTAAGTTTCATCACTTGCATCTCCCTCTTACTACATAGATCAGGATTTCTCCCCCTTTCTTGTACTATTCTTTCTATCTCTCTTTTTGATCAACATAACAAAAACTTCTTTATCTATCAACAACTTCTATATATTTCCCTTTTGTTCCTCTTGCATTTGATCAGTTTATGTACTATCTCCCTCTTTGACAACAATGCTAAAGACATATATCATCTTTACATCTTATCATGCAGATATAGATTTGTGTAATGTCTCCAATTTCTCCAATGACTCCCTCTATCACCTTACTAATGACTGTTGTGGAAATTTCAGCTCTTTGTTTACTTTAGGCATATGCTAAAGTAAGATCCTCTGCATCAATTTGTAACATATGTCAATTAGCTAATCTGATGCAGGGCATTTCCTTTGTTACTTAGAATAGCCTTAGATAGGGGTATCACCTCTAGTTTGCCTCTTAGATACTCATGAGCTTCCTTAGGTCATGCTTTTATGAAGATGTTCGCAATTTTCTCCTTTATGTTAACATATTCCATCTTCACCTCTTTATCTTCAACCAATTCTCTTATATAATGATACTTTCTTGCAATGTGCTTAATTTTTCAATGCATAACTAGGTTCTTTGATTAGTTTATAACACTTGTATTATTACAGTAAAGTATCACTGACTCTGCAATCTCCTCCTTCATTCCTTTGAGTAGTTGTTTGATCCATATAATATTTGTACAATTTATAGTAGCAGCAACATATTCAGCTTTAGTAGTAGATTGTGATGTGTAATTTTTTTTCTTACTAGTCCATGAAACTAGTCTCTTGCCTAGGAAAAATGCTCCTCCACTGGTGCTCTTTCTGTCGTCAATGTTTCCAACCCAATCAACATCAATGTAGGCGCTCAATTCAAATTTTTTATTTTTCTTGTAATATAGACCAAACTCCTATGTTCCTTTCAAATATCCCATTATTCTCTTTACAGCCATTAAATGATTCTCCCTGGGATTAGAAGAGAATCTTGCAACTATCCCTATATATAATGCAATGTTAGGTCTACTATGTACAACATATTGTAATTTTCCAATCATAGACATGTGTAATGCTTGATTCACCTTAGCTAAATCATCATTCTTTGACAATTTGTGTATTGTCACCATAGGTGTACTTACTGGTTTGGAATCCTCCAATCTAAAAGTTTTCAATATCTCTTTCACATATTTTGACTGCCTGATGTATATACCATATTTCATCTAATATACTTGCAAACCCACAAATTTTTTTATCTCTCCAAACATAGATATCTCAAATTCTTGCTTCATCTAATTTGCAAAATCCTTACATAAAGCATCTTGACCTCCAACTATGATATCATCAACAAAAATTTCAAATATAAAGATAACTTTACCTTTATCTGTCTTCATGTATATATTGTTGTTATCATCAGTCCCTTCAAATCTAATCTTCACAAGATAGCTATGAAGTCTCTCATACAATGCTCTTGGTGCTTTCTTTAAACCATGTAAAGCTTTTTGAGGTCTACATACCATGTTCTTATTGTTAACATCAAAAAATCCTTTTGATTGTTCTATGTAAACTTCTTCCTCCAATATGCCATTCAGAAATGCAGAGTTAACATCCATTTGATAAACCTTAAAACCTTTGTATGCAGAGTAAGAAAAAATAGTTCTTTCTCCTTCCATTTTTGTAACAATGGAAAATGTTTCACCATAGTCAATTCCTTCTTCTTGTGCATATCCCTTGCAAACTAATCTTGCTTTGTTTCTTGTCACTTCACCATTTTCATCTAGCTTGTTTCTAAATACCTATTTCGTACTAATCACATTTTTGTGTTCTAGTCTAGGAACTAGACTCCATGTTTTCTTCTTCTGAGTTTGTTCAATCTCTTCTTCCATGGCCTTGTACCAATCATCATTTTCTAATGCATATTTAACTATTTTGGGCTCTTTTATGCTTAGAAAACATGTATCACTTCTCAATTTGTTTCTTGTCATTGGCCTAGCATCTTTTTCTCCAATGATTTGATTTGCAAGATGATGTCTCTTGACATATTTAAACAATCTTGGTTCAACTCATATTTCTTGATTCTGTCTCTCAGCTTTAGAATCACTATGTCAATCTCTATTAGGTATCTCAGTATTTCTCTCATTTCCACCAACTTCAGAATCAAAATGTGTGTTCTCTCCATTTTGTAACTCAACATCTAAATGTAACTCAATTCCTCAATGTAGCTAGACATTCACAGGATGCGATTCAGTCGTCACTGAAACTTATTCTTGATTACCAACTTGATTTGCAGCATCTTCTTTAGTAACCGTACCTTCATAAAAATATACAAATGATTTATATACTTCTATTTCTTTCATAGGTTCATCTTCATGTGCTTCTATATATTCATCAAAGATCACATTTTCACTTTCCACAATTTTTTTAGCATTAGTATTTAAACACTTATAAGCTTTACTTCTTGTAGAGTAATCGAGAAATATACCTTGTTCACTTTTTGTATCAAGTTTTCCATTCTTGAAATCTTTAAGAATGCAACATTTACTTCCAAATACCTTAAAGTATTTCACATTTGGTGAGTATAGATACCATAGTTCAAAAGGCGTTGTTTGAGTACCTTTCTTGACTTGCACTCAGTTCAAGGTATAGACAGCTATACTCACAACTTCTCTCCAATATTTCAAAGCAACATTCTTCTCCATCATGAGTATCCTAGAATAGTCCAATATACACCAATTCCTTCTTTTATTAATTCCATTTTGTGGGGGGGGTTTAGGTGCAAATGTCTATCTTTTGATTCCTCTATCATTAGAAAACATTTCAAACTCATGTGATTTGAATTCTCCTCCTCTATCTAATCTTAAGCACTTCAAACTCTTACCTGTTTCTTTCTCAACTCTTGCTAAGTACCACTTGAACATTTGAAAAGCATCAGATTTCTATTTTAAAAACATAATTGTCATCATTCTAGAATAATCATCAACAAACAACATAGTGTACTTATCTCCTTTGTAGCTTTTCATATCTATTGGTCCACACAAGTTAGTATAAACAATCTCAAGTATTTTTTTAGAGGTATAAGTTTTAATCTTAAAACTTAACTGTCATTTTGCCTAGCTGAAATTGTTTGCACATTGTATTATCAGGTTTCTTTAGTTTAGGAAAACCTCTTACTTTCTTCATGTTACTAATACTAACCAAGTTATCAAAGTTAATATAACATAACCTCTTGTTCCATAGCCATACATCATTAGATTTAACAATTAGACAAGTAGCGTCATCTATATCAAGATAAAATAGATTTCCTATAGTTTGATCACCTTTTCTAGTCAGCTTTCCATCAATATCATATATCTTAGCAGTCTTATTCACAAATTCAACCTTACATCCCAAATTGTTCAGTTGATACACACTCAAGAGATTATAATTTAACCCTTCAACATAGTAAGCATTGTCATAGGAAATCTTGTCTATGAGTTTAATGGAACCATTTCCTTTTACCAAACATGGTGCATCATTACCAAATTGTACACTACTTCCTTCATAAAAATTTAAGATAATGAACTTACATTTGTCTCCAGTCATGTGATGTGAGCAACCATTGTCAATGATCCATCTATCATTGTTGTTCACATATGTCACAAGTGCAGCTGCCTCATCTTCATTAAATTTGTCCTTTATTACAACATATACCATTTCATCATCATGATCATCAGAAACATCCATAGTATCCTCTTTGGTAATTTAGCATGACTTATTCCCTTTGTCTATCTAGTCCTTGTTGTTATCTTCTCTTTTGCTCTTATATTTGTCACCACCTTTATAGTTCTTCGTTTGTGGACATCTAGCAACAATATGACCAACCTCATTACAATTAAAAAAAATGATGGGTAACTTACCTTTGAACTTTCCTTTTCCTCTATGGAATCTTCTTGTCAAAAATGATTCAAGATGATAAACATCTTCCTCATCAGTACCACTGTCACTAGATACACATTTTCCCTTTTTCCTCTTCTTTTGCTTGTAGGTCTCTTCAAAATCCTTCAATGGTAGTTTAGCTTTGAAAGAAGATTTAAGAGCTTCAGGTTTGTAATTATCAAAGTTAGATAGCTCAAAAGTAGTGAGTTAACCTTCCAGACCTTCAAGGGTTAAATCATTTCTTGGCATACATCTTAGTTCTTGAATTGTAGAAAGTCTAATAGCATAGATAGGCAACAATGTCCTCAAGACTCTACTTAACACAGTATCATCATCTATTTTACTAGTAGCACCTCTTATTTCACTCACAACTTCTTTTATGCTAGCAACATATTGAGAAATATTATTTCCTTCTTCCATTCTCATGTCATCAAACTTACCTTTGAGACTTTTAGATTTGGCACTTTGAACATTCTTGTCTCCTCGATAGATAGTGATTTGTGCATCCCACATTTTCTTTGTACAGTCATAGCCTTTGATATCATCAAATTTGGCATAGCTTAGGATGGAGGAAATCTCCAACATCGCCTAGTTGTGTTCTTTCTTTTTCTTCAAATGATCAGTTGTTAGGGCACCAACTAGATCAACATGTTCCACATCAACATGTGAATCAATTATCCAAGGTCTAGATGTACAAATAAAACTTTTCCAGTCTTAGTGAACCCATAAAACATTTACCATTATGCATACATCCATAAGATTATGCAATAACTTAAAACTTGCATATTACTATCAAATCAATTTGCAGAAATGTAAAGAATGAAACATAACATATTCAGCAGCACACATAACACAATGATTTACATAGAAACCCAACTTGGGAAAAACCACCAGTAACATGCTACCACATTTTTCACTCTTTTGAAGTGATGCCTTGTGAAAGGCCAACCCTATTAAAGGTTACAATACACATTGTTAAGTGCAACCCTATTAAAGGATTTCAATTACTCTGTTAGAAGTGAGCTTCGTTAAAGGATTTTAGGCCATTCACTTGGAATGCCACCTACTAAAGAATTTACAAATGGCTGTTAAGTCAACCTTAATCCGAAGGATTTACTTAAACTGATTATAATTGCTAGAGAGTAACAATAAGGCTTGATCTTATACAAACTTATAACTATACTTATAGATGTTAGATCTCAATGTTAGCTCTCCATTCTAATTGTCTTAAACTCATTTTAGCTCAAATAGCTTGTTCACCCTTCAAGCATTCATCTCCTTAAGACTTCTTGCTTAAGATTCCATCATAGACACTTCTCCTAGGTCACTTGATGAAGCAAAACCCCTTATCTCTTCTTCTCCCTTAGGTTCTCACCCATGACAACCTTTGCATCACGACTAGACATTCCTTATAAAGGAAATTAAGATATTTTGTGGCTCATTCTCCATCGTCCAAATTAGGGTTAAGATGGGTTAGGTAGGATACAATGTATCTACCCCATATCTTGTCTATTCTAGAATCTTCCTCAAGTATCCACTTTGAATTTGCTTCAAAATGGTTTATCTAGAGTTCTTTGCCACTAGCTCATCGTCCTTATCTTCCGCTTGGTTCACAAAATTCAATAAAACAAACTTGTTGGCTTAGATTCATCAAATTCATGATCTTTTAAATAATGCAGTAGCTCAACACTATCTCATTTCTAATGCTTGGCACACAATAGGTTGCTCGGCATGCACTACAAAATCACTCGACATCAACTAAAGTTTACTAGTTCTTGCCGCCTAGTAAACTTTACTCGACACTAACTAACTTTCTTGGCATCTATTAGAATTTGCATTACTCGATACTAATTGATTTTTTTTCTTGGCTTGCACTAATTTCATTGAACTCCTTATATCCACTCAGTCAAGCTTATCAAACAAATTTTGTATCACATGTTCTTCTTTTCTTTCTAAGTGTAGCCAACATTTGTAACCTCAAGTAGATAATCAATACATTATTTTACTGTTGTCTTAACTAATCCTTGTACTTTATTACTTAACATAACTCAACCTTTCCTCTAGGCATTGTTGTTACATCTATTGATCAAAGCCTCTTCATTAATCAACGAAGTGATAGTACTTGAATATATAAGAAATTTTCTTACCAACAAACAATGAGTTTATCATGTTTGAGATCAGTGACAAAAAATGATTGAAACATATAACAATCTCCCTCATAACAATATTTTCCATCATATGATATTTTCAATCAAATTTCAACATCTATCATCAAGATTACCTGCAATACCACTATCACTATAACCAATCAAAGAAAAGTCATTGGTTTTGGAATATAGAATCCCATATTATTTTGTTCATGCAACATATCTAAGTGTTTTCTTTCCAACATGCCAATGTAATTCTTTTGGTGACTCCATGAACCTTGAGATCAAGCTAACACCATACACAATGTTGGGCTTAGTAGTTATGAGATAAATCAAACTCCCAATAAGTTTATTCAATAATGTCGAATTAGCAAATGGGCCAAAATCATTTTTTTAAAGTTTTGTATCTACTAAAACTGGTGTTGATGTTGGATTACAATTTATCAAGTTGAATCTTCTTAATACATTATTGGCGTAGTTTGATTGACAAATAAAAATCACTTTATTAGATTGAACAACTTCAATACCCAATAAATAGCTCATCAAACCAAAATCAATAATTTTGAACTCTTGCATCATTGATTTCATAAATATGTCTATAGGAAAATTTCAAGTAAATATCAAATCATTAATATATAAGCATATAATTAAAATATGACCTTCTTTGTCAAACTTTTTATATAGAGTGGGTTCACTAAGACTCCTACAAAAACCAATATGTGTCATGTATGAATCAATTATTCTATTCCAAGCCCTAGGGGCTTTCTTTAAACCATAAAGATCCTTTTCCAATATGAAAACTTTAGTTTTATCCCCAAATACTTCATAACTAGGTGGTTGCTAAAAATAAACTTCTTCCTCAAGAAGACCATTCAAAAAGCTGATTTCACACCCATTTGAAAAACATTCCAAAATTGTATCAAGTCTATCAACTAGAGAAAATGTTCCATTATAATCTACACCACATTGTTGTGAAAAACCCTTTTCTACCAATCTAGCTTTATACCTTTCAGCTTCACCATGTGCATTAAATTTGGTTTTAAAAGCCAATTAGCTATAATGAAATCCTTACCTTCAGGTATATCTACAAGCTCCCATATATCATTTCTTTCAATTGACTCAATTTCTTCATCCATAGCTCTAATCCAATGTTCCTCCTTAACTACTTCTTCAAAATACAAAGGATCACAAGAGAAAAAAAGAAAATTTGAAAAATTATCCAAGACCTCTTATCTATGATCATAAAGATCTTCCAAACTTATCATCTTTTTACCCTTTCTTTTGCAAGGTGTATTACTTACACTTGGTGTGTGCTGATTTTTATGATTTGATGGTTGACTTTGTACATGATTCTTTTGTAGAGGACTGGGTCTTTCTTGATTTGGCTAATGAAATTTGTCTTTATGCTCTTCTTCATTAGGTATTAGTGCTCCAATTGTGACTATCTTGTCCATTTTTCCATGCCATGATTCTTCCTCCTTAAATATAAAATTTTCTTTGAAATGGGGTTATATAATATATAAGATTTTGAATCCTCACTGTAACCAATGAAAATACATTTTTAACTCTTATCATTAAATTTTCTTCTTAATTCAGCTAGAAAAAAAACATATAGGACACAACCAAATTTTTTTAAATGAGCTACAAAATGTTTCATACCACTTCATACTTCTTGTGGGACTCTATCATTCACACTCTCCATAAGGCTTCTATTCAAGACATATACTACACATGCAACAAATTCAACTCAAAATTCATTAGATAAATTATTTTCCTTCAACATACTTTGTTATGTGTCCATTATGGTTATGTTTTTCCTCTCTTCTACACCATTCTAGGGTATGTGCAAGATCATGGTGCACCAAACTATGGCCTTAAGTGGCAGTGAAAAATCAACAAATTAGGATTATGTCAACTTGACACATAATTTTGAAGTGGTTATGGAATTTATATCAAAAAGTTGTAAGAAAATAATCTGTCAAAAATTGAATTTAGTTTCTAAACTACTAGGCCTTATCAAGAGAAAAAATAATTAATTGGTTAAAAGTTTGAATTTTAATGCAGTACTAAGAAAATTTCAGGGCGAAAATAAAAAGTAGGTGTATGTCTGACCACCTTAATCAAAATCAAATCATAATTTTTTTAAATATAATTATAGATATGAAAATTAGACTCATGCCCGGATGTGACACATATTTTTTGATATTTTTATTCCAAATAAATAATTAAATATGAATTTTCTACCAAAACTTTTTTGGAAAAAAAAAAGTCCCGTGTCTGACCACCCTAACTAATAGAAAATTTTACCAAATTTAATTATTACTATTTTTCTTATACTAGCCGAAGTATAGAATGTGACGCAACTTTTAGATTTAAAAAATGTTACACTATTTGAAAGTTATAGCTATTTTTCAATCAGTATGTCAATCAACACTTTACAATTATCTTCATTGATAATTAACTAATAAATACTTATCAAACTTAGAATTGGACAGAAATTATATTGATGTAATCAAGAGAGCGATATTAAAAAACCGTTTTCATTTTTTTTAATTTCGATCAAAATAACATTGTCAGATGGCTACCCGAAGTCTGACTATCACTAAAACCCTCTTCAAACACATCTTTTGGGTTGACCGGGTAGGCTTGGTAAATACCAAGACTAATCGGATATCCAATTTTAAATCCGATATCCGATATGTTGTGGGTGGCAAATTTAAAATCCAAACCCATTTTGGAGGGAAAATTGGGTTTAAACGTCATAGCTTATTATTTATAAATTATTTCACTTATATTACAATGTAAAGACATATTTTAATATATTATATATATAATAATGTAATGTAAAGATATAAGATATAATCTAGCAATATATAATAATATATTATGTTAATCTTATTACAATCTATAAATATAATTTATATTATTATTATTTTTACTAAATATAATAACGTAATATTTTCATTAAATATAATATGTATTATATATATTATTATATTATTATGTATGTTATTAATATATATATAATAACATAATATTTTCATTAAATATAATAAAGTAATACATATATATGTTATTAATATATATAATAACGTAATATTTTTATTAAATATAATAACGTAAAATAAAAATATATATATAATGAAATATATTATTATATTAATATGTATCTTATTAGTAGATATGTATATTATTAATATATGAGTCAAAGGGGGTCATAGGTCAACCATTGACCCCCTTTGACACATTAAACGATGACATATGTCCTTAGGGGTCCTAGGAGCCCTAGGGACATATTAAAATGGTTAATATGGGTTAAAGGGAGTCATAGGGTGACTTATGACCCCTTTTGACCCATTAAATGATGATATATGGCCCTACAGGTCCTAGAACCTTGAGGGACATATTTGAATCATTCATATGGGTTAAAGGGGGTGATAGGGTGACCTATGACCCCCTTTGACCCATTAAACCATGACATATGTCTCTAGGGGTCCTAGGACCCCTAGGGACATATTCTAATGGGTAATATGGGTCAAAGGGGGTCATAGGTCCATTTGACTCATTAAATGACGACATATGTCCCTAGGGGTCCTAGGACCCCTTGGGACATATTCGAATGGGTAATATGGATCAAAGGGGGTCATATGGTGACCTATGACTCTCTTTCACCCATTAAACGATGACATATGTCTTTAGGGGTCCTAGAACCCCTAGGAACATATTCAAATGGGTAATATGGGTCAAAGGGTGACATAGGGTGACCTATGAACCTCTTTGACCCATTAAACAATGACATATGTCGCTAGAGGTCCTCAGACCTCTAGGAACATATTTGAATGGGTCATATGGGTCAAAAGGGGTCATAAGGTGACCTATGACCCCTTTTGACCCATATGAAAGATTTGAATATGTCTGTAGGGGTCCTAGAACCCCTAGGGACATATTTGAATCATTCATATGGGTCAAGGGGGTCATAGGTGACCTATGACCCCCTTTGACCCATTAAACAATGACATATGTCTCTTGGGGTCCTATAACCCCTAAGGACATATTCGAATCATTCATATGGGTCAAAGAGGGTCATAGGGTGACCTATGACACACTTTCACACATTAAAAGATAACATATGTCACTAGGTGTCCTAGGACCCCTAGCGACATATTTGAATCGTTCATATGGGTCAAAAGGGGTCATAGGGTGACCTATGAAACCCTTTGACTCATTAAATGACAACATATGTCGCTAGGGGTCTTAGGACCCCTAGGGACATATTCAAATCGTTCATATGGGTCAAAAGGGGTCATAGGGTGACCTATGACCCCCTTTGACCCATTAAATGATGACATATGTCCACAAAAGTTATGAGACTCCTAAGGACATATTCGAATCGTTCATATTCGTCAAAAGGAGTCATAGGGTGACTTGTGACCCCTTTTGACCCATTAAACGATGACATATGTCTTTAGGGGCCCTAAGACCCCTAGGGACATATTCGAATGGACCATATGGGTCAAAGGGGGTCATAGGGTGACCTATGAGCACCTTTGACCCATTAAATGATGACATATGTCTCTAGGGGTCTTAGGACCCTTAGGGACATATTCGAATCATTCATATGGGTCAAACGGGGTTATAGGGTGCATTATGACACCCTTTGATCCATTAAATGACAATATATGTCCCTAGGCATCTTAGGACCCATAAGGACATATTTGAATCATTCATATGGGTTAAAGGGGGTTATAAGATGACCTATGACCCCCTTTGACACATTAAATGATGACACATATCCTTAATAAGGACATATTCGAATTGTTCATATAGGTCAAAAGGGGTCATAGGGTGACCTATGACCCCCTTTGACCCATTAAATGATGACATATGTCTCTAGGGGTCCTAGAACCCCTAGGGACATATTCCAATAGGTAATATGGGTCAAAGGGGGTCATATGTGCTTTTGACTCATTAAATGATGACATATGTCCTTAGGGGTCCTAGGACCCCTAGGGACATATTCGAATGGGTAATATGGGTCAAAGGGGGTCAATGGGTGATCTATGACTCTTTTTGACCCATTAAACAATGACATATGTCTTTAAGAGACTTAGAACCCTTAGGGACATATTCAAATGGATAATATGGGTCAAAGGGGGGCATAGGGTGACCTATGACCCTCTTTGACCTATTAAATGATGACATATGTCGCTAGGAGTCCTCGAAACCTTAGGAACATATTTGAATGGGTCATATAGATCAAAGGGGGTCATAGGGTGACCTATGACCCCATTTGACCCATATGAATGATTCAAATATGTCTTTAAGTTTCTTAAGACCCCTAGGGACATATTCGAATCGTTCATAAACGAAGACATATGTCTCTAAGGGTCCTACAACCCCTATAGACATATTCAAATCGTTCATATGAGTAAAAAGGGGTCATAGGCTAACCTACGACACCCTTTGATCTATTAAATGATAACATATGTCCTTAAGGGTCTTAGGGACATATTTGAATCATTCATATGGGTCAAAGGGGGTCATAAGGTGACCTATGACCCCCTTTGACCCATTAAACGATGACATATGTTCCTAGGGGTCTTTAGATCTCTAAGGACATATTCGAATCGTTCATATGGGTCAAACGGGATCATAGGGTGCCCTATGACCCCCTTTGACCCATTAAACAATGACATATGTACCTACAGGTCCTATAGAAATATTTGAATTGCTCATATGGGTCAACCCCTTTTGACCCATTAAACGATGACATATGTCCCTAGGAGAATCATTCATATGGGTCAAATGGGGTCATAGGGTGCCTTATGACACCCTTTCACCCATTAAACGATGACATATGTTCCTAGGGGTCATAGGACCCATAGAGACATATTCAAATCATTCATATGGGTCAAAGGAGGTCACAGTGACCTATGACCCCCTTTGACCCATTAAAAGATGACATATGCCCCTAAGGGTCTGACATATTCAAATCGTTCATATGGGTCAAAGGGGGCCACAGGTCACTTGGACCCATTACACGATGACATATGTGACTTATGACCCCTTTTGACCCATTAAACGATGACATATGTTCGTAGGGGTTCTAGTACTCCTAAAGACATATTCGAATCATTCATATAAGTCAAAGGGGGTCATAGGGTGACCTATGACCCCTTTTGACCCATTAGAAGATGACATATGTCCTTAAGGGTCCTAGGACACCTAGAGACATTCGAATCATTCTTATGGGTCACAGGAGGTCATAGGATGACCTATGACTCCTTTTGACCCATTAAATGATGACATATGTTCCTAAGGGTCATAGGACCCCTAAAGACATATTCGAATCGTTCATATTGGTCAAAGGGGGTCATACGGTGACTTATGACCCTCTTTGACCTATTAAACGATGACATATGTCCTTAGGCATCCTAGGACCAATAGGGACATATTCGAATCGTGCATATGAGTCAAAGGGGGTCATAGGGTGACCTATGACCCGCTTTGACCCATTAAACGATGACATATGTCACTAGGGGTTCTAGAACCCCTAGGGACATATTTGAATGGGTAATATAGGTGAAAAGGGGTTGTAGGTCACCCTACAACCCTCTTTGACCCATTAGATAATGACATATGTCATTAGGGGTCCTCGGACCCCTAGGAACATATTCGAATGGGTCATATGGATCAAAGGGGGTCATAGGTCATAGGGTGATCTATTACCCCCTTTGACCCATATGAATGATTTGAATATATCTCTAGGATCCTAGGATCCCTAGGGACATATTCGAATCATTCATATGGGTCAAGGGGGTCATAGGTGACTTATGACCTCCTTTCACCCATTAAACGATGACATATGTTTTTAGGGGTCCTAGAACACCTAGGGACATATTCAAATCATTCATATGGGTCAAAGGGGGTCGTAGGGTGACCTATGACCCCCTTTGACCCATTAAATGATGACATATATCTCTAAGGGTCTTATAACCCCTAAGAACATATTCGAATCGTTCATATGGGTCAAAGGGGGTCATAGGTCACCCTATGACACCCTTTGACCTTTTAAATGATGACATATGTCACTAGGGGTCCTGGTACCCCTAGGGACATATTCAAATCGTTCATATGGGTCAAAGAGGATTATAGGGTCACCTATGACCCAATTTGACCCATTAAATGATGACATATGTCCCTAGGGGTCATGGGACACCTAAGGCAATATTTGAATCATTCATATGGGTCAAAGGGCGTCATAAGGTGTCTTATGACCTCATTTGACACATTAAACGATGACATATGTCCCTAAGGGTCTTAGGACTCATAAGGACATATTCGAATCGTTCATATGGGTCAAAAGGGGTCATAAGATGACCTATGAACCCCTTTGACCCATTAAACGATAACATATGTCCCTATGGGTCATAGGACCTCTAAAAACATATTCAAATCATTCATATGGGTCAAAGGGGGTCATAGGGTCACCTATAACTCCCTTTGACCCATTAAATGATGACATATGTCCCTAGGGGTCCTAGGACCCCTAGGGACATATTCAAATGGGCCATATGGGTCAAAGGGAGTCTATTAAACAAAGACATATGTCCCTAGGGGTTCTAGTACCCCTGAGGACATATTCGAATTGTTCACATGGGTCAAATGGGGTCATAGGGTGACCTATGACCCTCTTTTACCCATTAAACGACGACATATGTCTCTAGCGGTCCTAAGACCCCTAGAGACATATTCAAATCATACTTATGGGTCAAAGAGGGTCATAGGGTGACTTATGACTCTCTTTGACCCATTAAACAATGACATATGTCCCTAAGGGTCATAGGACCCCTAAGGACATATTCAAATCATTCATATTGGTCAAAGATGGTCATAGGGTGACTTATGACCTTCTTTGACCCATTAAATGATGACATATGTCCTTAGGGGTCCTAGGACCCATAGAGCCATATTCGAATCGTGCATATGGGTCAAAGAGAGTCATAGCACCCTATGACCCCATTTGACCCATTAAATGATGACATATGTCCCTAGGGGTCCTAGGACCCATAGGGACATATTCGAATCATTCATATGGGACAAAGGGGGTCATAAGGTGACCTATGACCCTGTTTGATCCATTAAATGATGACATATGTCCCTAGGACCCCTAGGGACATATTCAAATCATTCATATAGATCAAAGGGGGTCATTGGGTGACCTGTGACCCTCTTTGACCCATTCAATGACAACATATGTCTTTAGGGGTATTAGGACCCCTAGGGATATATTTGAATGGGTCATATGGGTCAAAGCAGGTCATAGGATTCCTTATGACCCCTTTTGATCCATTAAACGATGACAAATGTCCCTAGGGGTTTTAGGACCCATAAGGACATACTCGAATTGTTCATATGGGTCAAAGGGGGTCATAGGTCACTCTATGACCCCCTTTGACCCATTAAATGATGATATATGTTGCTAGGGGTCTTAGAACCCATAGGGACATATTCGAATCATTCATATGGGTCAAAGGGGGTCACGTATGACTCCCTTTGACCCATTAAATAATGACATATATCCCTAGGTGTACTAGGACCCCTAAAGACACATTCGAATCGTTCTTATGGGTCAAAGAGGGTCATAGGGTGACCTATGACTCCCTTTGACCCATTAAATGACGACATATGTCCCTAAGGGTCATAAGACCCCTATGGACATATTTGAATCATTCATATTGGTCATATGGGGTTATAAGGTGACTTATGACCCCCTTTGACCTATTAAATGATGACATATGTTCCTAGGGGCCCTAGGACCCATAAGGACATATTTGAATCGTTCATATGGGTCAAAGGGCGTCATAGAGTGACCTATAACCCCCTTTGACCCATTATAAGATGACATATGTCTCTAGGGGTCCTAGGACCCCTATGGACATATTTGAATCGTTCATATTGGTCAAAGGGGGTCATAGGGTGACCTATGACCCCCTTTGACCTGTTAAATGATGACATATGTCTGTAGGGGTCCTACGACCCCTAGGGACATATTTGAATCGTTCCTATGGGTCAAAGGGAGTCATAAGTTTTATGACCCCCTTTGACCCATTAAACGATGACATATGTCTCTAGGGCTCCTAGAACCCCTAGTGAAATATTCAAATTGTTCATATAGGTCAAATGGGGTCATAGAGTGACCCATTAAACGATGACATATGTCTTTGGGGGATCTATAACCCCTAGTGACATATTTGAATTGTTCATATGGGTAAAAGGGGGTCATAGGGTGACCTATGACCCCCTTTGACCTATTAAACGATGACACATATTTCAAGGGGTCCCACCCACTTGAAATTTGACACTTGAAAATTATGAAACCCCACCCGCTCAAAATTTGGCTAGGACCCCTAAGGACATATTCGAATCATTCATATGGGTCAAAGGGGGTCATAGGGTGACCTATGACCCCCTTTGACACATTAAATGACGACATATGTCCTTATGGGTCCTAAGACCCCTAGGGACATATTCGAATAGGCCATATGGGTCAAAGGGGGTCATAGGGTGACCTATGACCCCCTTTGACCCATTAAACCTAAACATATGTTCCTAGGGGTCCTAGGACCCATAGGGACATATTCGAATCATCCATATGGGTCAAAAGGGGTCATAGGTTGACCTATAACCCCCTTTGACCCATTAAATGATGACATATGTCCCTAGGTCCCAAGGACATATGTCATCATTTATTGGGTTAAAGTGGGTCATAGGGTGACCTAAGATACCCTTTGACCCATTAAATGATGACGACATATTTGAATCATTCATATGGGTCAAAGGTGGTCATAAGGTGACCTGACTCCCTTTGACCCATTAAACAATGACATATGTCCCTAGGGGTCCTAGGACCCCTAAGGACATATTCGAATTGTTCGTATTCATCAAAGGGGGTCATAGGGTGACTTATGACCCCCTTTGACCCATTAAAAGATGACATATGTCCCTAGGGTTCCTAGGACCCATAGGGACATATTCGAATCGTGCATATGGGTCAAAGGGGGTCATAGGTACCCTATGACCCCCTTTGACCCATTAAACGACAACATATGTCCTTAGGGGTCCTGGGACCCGTTGGGACATATTCAAATTGTTCATATGGGTCAAAGGGGGTGATAGGTGACCTATGACCCCGTTTGACCCATTAAACAACGATAGTCAGATAATGAATATGTACAGTTGGGAAATGAAAATGTACCTATTGAAAATGATAATGCCAAAATTTAAAATTTGGAGGATAAAAATTTTGAAGAAGAAATGCCACCAAGTAATAATCCAAATTGCATAATTGACTATGTTGAAGATGACAATGCACAGGAACTTAATGCACAAGAACCTTACATATCTCCTAATTATAATCGACATGAAGGTTCTAAAACACCAAAATGGATAATTAAAATTAATGAAATGATTATTACTAGTTTGGAAGGAAAAAAATTAGAAAGAACCATTCGATTATGGGCTTCAAGACTATATCAGATGTTTTTCGGCAAAAAGACAGTGGTAGAGCAATGTCATCTTTTCATGCACTTATTAAAGATGCAAAAGATGAGACCTATGCTTTCCAAATTGAAGATTCGTGTCAATAAAAAGTTGGAAAGAAATACCATTATCGTGAAGAATCTTTTTAGTGGTCTCAATAGAAATTGAAAAAATAGCAGAGAGAAGGATAATAGAGCTACTCGAAGGGTCATTAGAACTTTTTTGGTAAGTCATTATTTGAGAAAGGGTAGATATATGAGACAAACTTGTATTGATTTGAATCTAAATCGTACTACTTTGCGAAGAGCACTTAGTCGATGAGAGGAAATTGATGACCCTCTTCAAAATAAAACTTGGGCATTTGGTGAGAGACTTCTACGTTTTGATAAGAAGCTATTTGACAATGTGAAAGAAAAAATTACACAATTTTAGCGTTCTATTTCACGAGTATCACCCAATGCTAAAGACATCTTAAAGTTGAGAATTGGCATCAAAGACCACATGCCACATCCTAAACACCATTTAGGGGTAAGTCAAACTATGTCGTTCAAACAATTCAGAGAGAGTCATCCAAGTATTCATATATCACAAAGGGCTTTTGAATCTTTGAAGCCATTTTATTGTGTGCCACTCAAAATTTGTAATACATGTTGTTGCAAATATCATGTTGAGTTTTCTATGCACCATAAACTATTACGCTCCATCCGTTCCACTTTGCATAGTAAAAAAAATGTTGGAGGATTGTGGGGCTAGTGAGCTTCCAAAATCATCAAGAGACTTACTAGATTGTAATGGTTACCCTAGAAATAGCCCTGATACCACTATAATGGACACCTAGGAATGCTTAAAAGCTGAACCAACTACTGAAATTATATTAATTCTAAAAATGTTGCAATCAAGTACAAAGAGATGTATTACAAAGGCCAAACCCTAAGGGAATGACGTCTAGAATGTTACAACAGAGAATAAACGTCCCCTATTGCCAAAAAATAGTGTGATTCACACATCCAAGCTCTTATCAAATGCAAGTTATAATCATTTGATGCTTAGCAATGAGACTTTCAGCCCTATTTATCCTTTTCTTCATCCTTCTGGAAGGAACTAAAACATTAATTAATTGCAAGAGTTGGAAGCTTCCTCCTTCCAATAATTAATGCATACCCTAGAAATTCCTCCATGTGTTGGATACAATTGGTTAATTGAGTGTTGTCTTTGATGTTACACAAATGTCATATCAATCATCAGACAGAGTCTACCGAGCTTAGAAGGTAAGCATACTCGTTTACAAAGTCTACAAAGCATTGCTGTATATTACACTATAAAGATAGCTTCTACTGAGCTAACTTGGTTAAGTGAAGGAAGTTCAGTACTTACTGAGCTCACTCGGTGATCGAAGGAAACTGTGACAGAGTGTTTACCGAGATGGGAAGGTAAGCAAAGAAAAGTTAGTGTTTACCAAGTTGGGAAGGTAATCGAAGAAAAGTTTGTGTTTACCGAGCTGGGAAGGTAACTGAAGAAAAGTTAGTGTTTACCAATCTGGGAAGGTAAACAAAGGAAAGTCAGTCTTTACTGAGTTCACTCAGTGTCCAAAGGGAATTTGGCAAAGATAGTTTCTACCGAGCTCACTCAGGCATCTATACTTACCGAGTTCTCCCAACGATTGAAGGGATGTCATAGAGTTCGCTATATTAACCGAGCTCAGTCGGTTAACACAGGAACTATTTTCTGAACAGTATTAACCAAGCAACGTCTACCAGTAAAGGGATTTGTTGGTTTGTAATTTTTTTTTTGCCGACTATTGTATTTGTTTGATTATTGATTAGTGATTAGAGCCGACTAAGATAATCTGTAAGGTATATATGAAAGATCAAGTTGTGAATTCGGAGAAGTAAGAATTTGGATGCATAAGAGTGCGAATGTATGGATATGGAATGAGAAAATATTGAACATAAGAGTGAATGTTGAAGAAGTGTGATGAAGGATCAGATGCATTGAAGGAGCTGCAAAGTTGTATGTGATCAGTAAGGATCTAGTCAAGCATAACAGAGATCTGCAATCAGCAAAGATAAGTTAAACATTATATCAGGTCACTTCATTGTTGATTTCTAACCATTGTAATAGTGAGCTCAAAATCTCTTAATAGAGTGGGTTTAACAGCCCTATTGTAAATCCTCTGACAAGGTGATAGTTCAGTTGAATTGTTCTAAAGACCTCTAGCAAGGCCACTCCTAACATGGTGATTAAATCCTCTAACATGGTCACACCTAACAGTGTGTTTTGTAACCTTTAACAGGGTTGGCTCCTAACAGGGCTCACTTTAGAAGAGTGAAAAATAGTAACTAGTTACATTGGTCATTTTTCCCATATTGGATTTTCACGTTAAATCTGGTGTCTTTAGTGTTCATGATTGCTGAATTGTTTTGGTTACAAGTTCTTAATAATTATTAGTATTTGCTGCATTATCAAGTTTCAGTAATCTGTAACCAAGATCATGATTTTAGACATCTAAGGGAATGTGAAATGTTTTTGTGGTAACTGATTCACCCCCTCTCCCTCTCAGTTACTTCATTCTCATTTCCAACAATTGGTATCAGAGCTTTTGGTACTTGCAGGAGAAGATTTCAAGGATCTAAGCAAAAGATCAGGATGTCTTACAAAAGAGAAATTCCAAAACTTAATAGAGATAACTTCTCAACATGGCAAGGACTGATGAAACTTCATCTAGCTACTGTTGGTGATACTGGACTGAAATACCTTGAAGAAGAATATGAAGAACCTTCTGGCACACTGTCAGTCAATGATATTGCTGAAAAGAAAACTCACAACAACATGATGATAGACATAGCATCTGCTCTCAGCTATGAAGAATTTGATGACATTAAGGACTACAAAACCACCTTTGACATGTGGAACAAGCTAAAAGAAATCTATAGAGGGGATGACAATGTGAGAAGAGAAAAAGTAGAAAGTCTAAGAGGACAATTTGATCAAATGAGGATGAGAGAGGATGAAAACATTGCAAAGTATGTTGAAAGAGTTAAAGCATGTGTAAGTGCAATTAGGGCAGCTGGTGGTGACATCAAAGGAGAAACAGTTGTAAGCAAAGTTCTCAGAACCTTGCTTCTCGTTTATGCAATCAGAGTGTCTACAATTTAGGAAAGAAGATGCGAAGCAAATCATCAGATAAATCTTGAGGCCATAGTTGGGAGATTAACTGCATTTGAACTAGATAACTTTGACAACTATGTTGCAGCTTCCAACAACATGGAATTCACTCAAGGAGAAAAGAAAAAAGAAACTTCAGTCAGAAAGTGAAGATGAATCAGATCTAAGCTTAGACAGTGATCTTGAAGTAATTGAAGCTCTTCTAGCAAGAAAATACTCCAGAGGCTGAGGAAAATATAAAGGTAAAGTTCCTTTAATATGTTTTTCATGTGAAGAAATTGGTCATATTGCAGCTAGGTGCCCGAACAAGCAGAACAATGATGAAAAGAAGGATCATACATTGAATGGCAAGAAAGATTTCAAATCATTCAAGAACAAAGGTAAGAAATCATGTTTCATGGCTGAAAATTCTAAAGATTATGATAATAGTGAGGATGAAATTGTTTATATTGCTGTTAAAGATGATTCTGACAATGATGAGGAAGATAAAATTGCTCTTATCTCTCATATAAGTAAGAATGATACACGGATTATAGATAGTGGTTGCTCACATCATATGACTGGTGATAAAACTAAGTTTGATCAGTTTGAAGATTATGATGGTGGCAGTGTAAGGTTTGGTAATAATGAACCTCGTTTCATAAAAGGAAGAGGAAGAATCTGTCTAACCAAAGAACTTGTTTGTAATAATGCCTATTGGGTTGAAGGTCTCAAACATAATTTGCTAACTGTGGCACAGTTACTCAATACTGGATTCAAGGTGGAATTCATGCATGGAAAGGCAAGACTGTTGAATGAGCAAGGAAAGCTGATAGGATCTAGCACCCAAGCTAAAGGTAACTTATTCTATCTAGAACTTGGTGAATGCTCATATTTTATTGCTCAAATTGAAGAGAGTTGGTTATGGAATAAAAGGATGTGTCATGTCAATTTTGATAATTTGATAAAAATAAGAAAATTCAAGAAAGTAAGAGGCATTCCTAACATTAAGAAACTTGAGGTTGTTCTATGCAAGAACTGTCAGATTGGTAAAATGGGAAAGACTAGTTTTAAAGGTAAAAACTATCAATCTGAAGATATATTAGAAATTGTGCATACTAATTTATGTGGACCTATTGGAATAGAAAGCTATACTGGAGAGAAATTTTTCATTCTCTTTGTTGATGATTACTCCAGAATGATGACTGTCATGTATCTAAGAAATAAATAAGAAGCATTTGAGAAATTCAAATGGTATTTGGCAAGAGTAGAATAAGAAATAGGGAAAAGACTGAAATGTTTAAGGTCAGACAGAGGTGGTGAATTCATTTCACATGAATTCAATAACTTCTGCATTGAAAGAGGTATTAAAAGATAGGTTTCAGCACCAGGAACTCCAGAACAAAATGGAATAGCTGAAAGAAGAAACAGATCCATTATGGATTGTGCAAGAACCCTGATGATAAAAAAGAACATTGCTATCAAATACTAGAAGGAAGCCATCAGCACTGTAGTTCATACATTAAACCGAGTACAGCTGAAAAAGGACTCATTCAAGACTCCCTATGAATTATGGTATGGCCACAAACCCAATGTAAGTTATCTGAAAGTATTTGGAAGCAAATGTTATATTTTGAAAGAATCTAGAAAAGGAAAATTTGATGTAAAAGGTGATGAGGGAATATTTTTGGGATATTCTTGCAAAAGAAAAGCATATAGATGTTTAAATCTATCCACTCAAAAGGTCATAGAAAGTGCACATGTGAAAATTGATGAGTTTGCAGACAAATCAAAAGAAGAAAGCAAAAAGTTACTTGAAGACTACAAGAGATTTGTTTACATTGAACCAGATACTATACCAAGTATACTGTTCACTCAAGAATCCTCAACTCTTGAGTCTTCAGTAATCGAGTTGCAAATAGTTCAAACCGAGTCTCAGCAACTTTCAGACACTACCGAGCAAGTGTCTATCGAGTCTGAATCAACTGAGCCAATATCTACCGAGCCAGAACAACAAGAATCTGAAGTACAGAAGGATAACAATGAAATTCATTCAAGAGGCAAGGAACCTGTATTAGCAAAATATGTCAGAAGACATCATGCACCAGATCAGATCATTGGAGAAAAATTTGAAGGAACCCTGACAAGAAGTAAGTTGAAAAATACTTGTTTACTTGCTGATTTTGAACCTAGAAGTATTAATGATGCACTGGCAAATGATAGTTGGATTGAGGCAATGAATGAGGAAATAGAATAGATAGAGAAAAAAAAGACATGGACTCTTGTACCCAGGCCTAAAGACAAGAATATAATTGGAACCAAGTGGGTATTCAGAAACAAGTTGACTGAAGATGGTAAGGTATCCAAAAACAAAGCTAGATTGGTATGCAAAGGATACTCACAAGAAGAAGGTATAGATTATGGAGAAACTTTTGCTCCTATTGCAAGATTGGAAGGAGTCAGAACCTTACTTGCATATGCTACTCACAAAGGATTCAAAGTTTATCAGATGGATGTCAAGTTAGCATTCCTCAATGGAATACTAGACGAAGAAGTTTACAT
The DNA here is from genome assembly GCA_028749045.1 of Cupressus sempervirens. Lineage (NCBI taxonomy): Eukaryota > Viridiplantae > Streptophyta > Pinopsida > Cupressales > Cupressaceae > Cupressus > Cupressus sempervirens. Next base: position 8,182,977 of record CM053786.1, read on the forward strand.
TGAACAACCTGAAGGTTTTGTTGATCCAGATAAAAGGAACATGGTCTACAAATTACACAAGGCACTGTATGGTCTAAAACAAGCTCCTAGAGCATGGTATGAAAGATTGCATAATTATCTTATTCAGATTGGTTTTCAAAGAGCTAATGATAATAGTAGCTTGTATATAAAGGAAGGTCTAGATAATAAGATTGTCGTGGCAGAAATATTTGTAGATGATACTGTTTTCATAGGGCATGATGATCTTTGCAAAGAAGTTTCAGAACAAATGAACAAGGAGTTTGAAATGTCTATGTTTGGTGAGATAAAATTCTTTGTTGTTCTTCAAATCCAACAAAATAAGAATGGCATCTTCATCACTCAGTCAAAATACATCAAGGAGATATTGAGAAAGTTTGGCATGGAGGACTGTAAACCTGTTGGAACTCCTATGTGTACTGGATTGAAACTTACCAAAGATGATGAATCCAAAGAATTAGACCAAACATTGTATAGATCTATGATTGGAAAGTTACAGTATGTAGTTCATACAAGACCAGATATTGCTCTTGCAGTTGGTATTTTTGCAAGATTTTCAGCAAAACCAAGAGACACTCACCTAATGGCAATCAAAAGAATAATGAGATATTTGAAAGGAACTGAAGATTATGGACTATGGTACAAACTTGGAGGTAATTTGAATTTGAAAGTTTTTACTGATACTAATTGGGCAGGGAATCTTGATGAAAGAAAAAGCACAAGTGGAGGAGCATTCTTTCTTGGAAAGAGATTGGTTTCTTGGACAAGCAAAAAGTAGAATTGTACATCCCAATCTACAGCAGAGGCAGAGTATGTTGCTGCAGCAGTAAACTGTTCCAACATTGTTTGGTTTAAACAGTTATTACAAGGAATGAAGATGGAAATCAAAGAACCAGTTGTTATGTTTTGTGACAATACTAGTGCAATCAACATATCCAAGAATCCAGTGATGCATTCCAAGACCAAGCACATAGCAATAAAATATCATTTTGTCAGAGAATTGGTGCAGGACAAGGAGATCAGACTGGAATATGTGCATACAAAGGAACAAATTGCTGACATATTCACAAAGCCATTACCTAAGGATACAATCTTGTATCTTAGAGGTAAGTTAGGGATCACTCCCCTATCTGAAGTTCACTAAAATAAAGTTTTAAGTGATGCATCAACCTATAACAAGTTGAAAATCAATCAAGTTGATGCAACAGAGTATTGAAGTCATTGCATATGAATCTTTATATGAGGTACACTATAATCCAGTTGAGAAATACTTTTGGCATATGAAAAGAGCTTTTACTGTGTTATATTGTCTTTGGCATGTGTTGTCAAAGAGGGAGAGTAAAACTGTAATACCTATTCTGAAATTTGTAAGCATTTGTAAAGGGAAAATAAAACTGTCATATCTTTCTGTTATACAATTCCTTCACAGAGGGAGATTACTAAAAGAGGGAGAAGTTTCTATCTAAGAGGGAGAAGTATTATGTTGACATATAGTGCTGCACTAAGAGAAGGACTTGTTTTCAAATTTCATTCTGCTATGACATGTTGTGTTGCCATCAATGCCAAAGAGGGAGATTGTTGGATACGATTGGTTAATTGAATGTTGTCTTTGATGTTACAAAATTGTCATATCAGTCATCAGACAGAGTCTACCAAGCTCAGAAGGTAAGCATAGTCGTTTACAGAGTCTACCGAGCATTGATGTATATTACACTGTAAAGATAGATTCTACCGAGCTAACTTGGTTAAACGAAGGAAGTTCAGTACTTACCAAGCTCACTCAGTGATCGGAGGAAACTATAACAGAGTGTTTACCGAGTTGGGAAGGTAAGCAAAGAAAAGTTAGTGTTTACCGAGCTAGGAATGTAACCAAAGAAAAGTTAGTGTTTACCGAGCTGGGAAGGTAACTGAAGAAAAGTTAGTGTTTACCGATCTGGGAAGGTAAATAAAGGAAATTCAGTGTTTACCAAGTTCACTCGGTGTCCAAAGGGAATTTGGCAAAGACAGTTTCTATCGAGCTCACTCAGTCATCTATACTTATCGAGTTCTCCTGGTGATTGAAGGGATGTCACGGAGTTTGCTGTATTAATCGAGCTCAGTCGGTTAACACAAGAATTATTTTTTGAACAGTATTAACCAAGCAGTGTCAGCCAGTAAAGGGATTTGTTGGTTTGTAATTTTTTTTTTAGCCGACTATTGTATTTGTTTGATTATTGATCAGTGATTAGAGCCGACTAAGATAATCTATAAGGTATATATGAAAGATCAAGTTGTGAATTCGGAGAAGTAAGAATTTGGATGCATAAGAGTGTGAATGTATGGATATGGAATGAGTGAATATTGAACATAAGAGTGAATGTTGAAGAAGTGTGATGAAGGATCAGATGCATTGAAGGAGCTACAAAGTTGTATGTGATCAGTAAGGATCTAGTCAAGCATAACAGAGATCTGCAATCAGCAAAGATAAGTTGCACATTATATCAGGTCACTTCATTGTTTCTTTCTAACCATTGTAACTGTGAACTCAAAATCTCTTAATAGAGTGGGTTTAACAACCCTATTGTAAATCCTCTAACAAGGTGACAATTCAATTGAATTGTTCTAAAGACCTCTAGCAAGGCCACTCCTAATAGGGTGATTAAATCCTCTAACAGGGTCACACCTAACAGTGTGTTTTGTAACCTTTAACAGGGTTGGCTCCTAACAATGCTCACTTCAGAAGAGTGAAAACCAGTAACTAGTTACATTGGTGGTTTTTCCCATATTGGGTTTCCATGTTAAATCTGGTGTCTTTAGTGTTCATGATTGCTGAATTGTTTTGGTTACCAGTTCTTAATAATTATTAGTATTTGCTGCATTATCAAGTTTCAGTAATCTATAACCAAGATCAAGATTTTAGATGTCTAAGGGACTGTGAAATGTTTTTGTGGTAACTGATTCACCCCCTCCCCCTCTCAATTACTTCATTCTCATTTCCAGCACCATGGAAATCATTAATTAAATCATAAGAGACTTTCATCCTTCCAATAATTAATACAAACCCTAGAAGCTATTAATAAAAAGTCACCTTATAATTTTAATTGAATGACTTTAATTTTCTTATCCTCCACTTAGACTTTGGAGAACGTGAAGGCCAAAAGATGGGATCATTACGAATCTGCCCTCCTTGAAATTTCTTGTCCTCAAGCAATTAAGTAACATAATGAACTCCAACCTCCACCTGGATCCGGATTGAAGTAATATGTGATATCCATATTAAACAAACTACAAATGAACATCATTAAGACCAACCATATGTCCTGCAAGTTAGCTCCCAAAACTTGTGCTAATGAAGTATAAGTCTCGATGTCACTAGAAGGTAGCTCCATAGAAGATCTATGAAACCTCTTCCTCCCAACTACTGCAACACAAGGCTAAATCTTTGTAGATGGTGAAAACTGAGCCCAACTCCACTTAGGCAAATGATCAGCCTCAAACATCAAATTGTCATAAGACAATGTTGTATCCATGTTGAACATAGTACTATCCCAAGAGTGAACATTAACACTTTGTTGATTGATAGTATAATATGACTTTGTCACTATATTGCTCACCCCATTAGCAATAAAAACTGTACTATCATCAGAGCACACATCTACAACCGCATGCTTACTGCCAAACTCCTCATTGGATGGTTCAACTAACATAGAAGTGGTTATTGATATGACAGTTCCCTTGCATTCTCCTAATTTCACTATTTCTACATCACCATCCCCTGATAAGGCTTCATATGTGGTCTCCTAACTTTACATGCATGTCTCCACTAACTCTATTGAAATGCCCACATCACCAACATCATAGTTGGCTGGCTCTATATGTGTCTCTATCCCACCTAAGAAATTGTCTACCTTCTGCTCTGGAGCAACATACAAATTGTCAATGTTGATGCCCATCTGTCTAGCCATAAGCTGCAACATCATATCCATTTGCCTATTCTGCTCTTGTTACATCCTATTATGCTCTTGTTGCATACATTACCCCTTCTCTAATGTACCCAATAATTGTTTTAACATCACATCTTGTTCTGGACTAATATACATCTTTATCTAACTATCAATATGATCTCCACAGGATGGCAGGACTTATGGCTCTGATACCACTATAATGGACACCCAAGAATGCCAAAAAGCCAAACCAACTACTAAAATTATATTAATTCTAAAAATGCTACAATCAAGTACAAAGAGATGTATTTCAAAGGCCAAACCCTAAGGGAATGATGTCTAGAATGTTACAACAGAGAATGAACGTCCCCTATTGCCAAAAAAGAGTGTGATTCACACATCCAAGCTCTTATCAAATGCAAGTTATAATCATTCGATGCTCAGCAATGAGACTTTCAGCCCTATTTATCCTTTTCTTCATCCTTCTGGAAGGCACTAAAACATTAATTAATTGCAAGAGCTTAAAGCTTCCTCCTTCCAATAATTAATGCATACCCTAAAAAATCCTCCCTAGCAATCATTAATTAAATCATGAGAGGCTTATGTCCTTCCAATAATTAATACAAACCCTAGAAGCTATTAATAAAAAGTCACCTTTTAATTTTAATTGAATGACTTTAATTTTCTTATCCTCCACTTAGACTTTGGAGAATGTGAAGGCCAAAAGATGGGATCATTACATAGATCAACTCTTATGTCATAGAGTTGATGGTTGTTCCTGTTATAGAAATGCTTTCTTAAATGAGAAGTGTTCAGAATGTGGTGGCTTATCCAAGTTTGACACATGTTTCCATGAGGGTGCAAACAAGATCTTGGAAAGACAATACTGAAAAAAAGGTTATATGAAACGATGAAATACACATTGAAGAGTGGGAGTGAGAGCTCTAGATGTGAATTGGTTTGAAAAGATATTAGTGTGGCTAATTTTATTTCAGATTTCAAGGCAAATATTTTTTACAAGTATGCAAGACATAGTCATAGGTCCCAGTGGTTGGATCAACAATTTAGAACGTGTAAGGAGACTTTTCCCATTGGCACTATTATATCAGTTGTTGATTTTGCTGAGAACTACACATTGCAACCTCAAAATGAAACACAATCTCAGTATTACAACTCCATTCAGATTGCAATTTTTTTTCACATAACATATAGACATGCCCCTGATAGTGTGGAAGATAATCGAAAGATTATTAGAGAGTATCATTTTTTTATGAGTGATGATAGATCTCACTCTCACAAGTTTGTGCAACATTGTTTTGAGAATTTTTTTGATTTCTTACATGAGCGTGCAATTGCTATGGATAGACATATCATTTGGTTAGATAATTGTACAAGTCAATTCAAGAATGCTCGCATATTTTATTGGTTGTGTAGGATGCACGTAGAGAGAGGGGTGCCTCATATTTGGAGTTCTTTTGAGTTCAACCATGGAAAAGGGGCACATGATGGAGCAGGGGCATGTGTGAAGAGAGCTCTAATTAAGGAGCAACTAAAGATTTCAACAATAGAGCTTCTTGATGCTTGTAGCATTGTTGATTGGTGTAGTTTAGCATTATCACAGGGGGGGACTCTTGATTCAGGGTCCATAGGTGATAGATAAGATTGTGCTATAGTGAGAGACTCATCAAAAATGCATTCATTTCAGAGCTCTGATTCTAGTACATGGACCATTTGGACATGACAACTAGCTTGCTTTTGTTGTACTTGTTTTCAGTGTGATTGGGATCACTGCGAGTCAAGTGAGTGGGTGGACACATGGGCTCCACATTATCTGACTCCATTGTCTATCATACCCTCTATAAAAAATGATGACATGGATAGTTCACTTGAGCATAACCATCTATCAGATCTAGTTCAGCCAGGACATGTCTTTGCATTGGTTGCACCACAAGGGAATGATGAGAAATTTGATTATTGGTTAGCATGTTGTGTAAGAGGAAAACAAAAACTTGCACAATCGATCACGAATGATGATGGATTCACATATCCTACTAGTTTAGTGGTTGTTGCTGGAACATGGCTACGGACATACATTCTTAGAAGGAACAGAATTCCTGCATTCGAAGACTATCAGAAGCACAAAGTAATTCATATATATTCGCATCTTATTATAGCAACAAATGTAAAGTTATTGAAGCATCAAGGAAGACCAAAAGTAATAGAACTTTTTACTATTGCTAATGCTGATCATGAAGCCCTATTGGAGACCCTAAAATAGAGAGAGGACCCCATTGAAATACTGGACTAGGTATATATACTTCTTATGTTATTTTCTTCATAATGATTTAATGAATTGATGATTATCTTGTTTAAGGCAATAGGTTGCTAATTTTTTTATGATATTGGAATGTAGGTACATCATGAAGAGTTGGAGGGGGGTGGTATTGGGGAGAATTTCTAAAATGTATGATGTATTATGATGTAAAATGTGTACTTTTTTTTATATTGTTTTTGTATTTTGGTAGGTTCTTTGTAAGGAATTATAAGAGGAAGATATTGAACAAGTTCTTGTAAATCATATTTGCATGTGATACAAGGCTATAAGGACAATTTTAAGAGCATTTATAACTATATGAAAGATAATTGCATGCAGATATCTTATTACAAATTTGGTTTTTTCCTTATTTGACATAAAGTTGGCATTATGATTATTAAAACTATTTTTATCAAACTAATCAAATAAGAAAAATCTAGAAAGTATGGATGAACAATTATAATACTTGATTTCTTCCATTTTGCAACCAATCATAGTATTTGAAAGCATAAAGAGTCATAATATTGTATAATATTTTGAAAGACTTTCATATTGAAAAGTTGTATGAAGCACATTTGGGATAAGCCATGAAATCCATGAAAGAAGATAGCATGTAGGGTAAGAAATTAAAGCCAATAAGCAAGATAGCACATGCATAATGACATGATATGAAGTTGGATATGAAGGCTATGAGTGAATGATAAAGTAAAATAGGTAATCTCATGGCTAAGATAATGGTTTTCACCAAGGCACATTTTTTATCTTCTTTTCTATTTATTTAAAAAAAAATTAGAAATAGGTCAACTATTTTCAAGTTAGATAGTGTTCCTAAAGGAACGATAAGTTATGATAAGCCAAGACCATAGATAAGTATTCTCAATGATGTTGATAGGGTAAAGGAAGTGAGATGATAGTAGGATAAGAGTTCATTCCTTGGAAGGATTGTATGAGTATGGATAGTAGGTAAGTGTAGCTTTGAAAACATTGCATAAGGGTAGGTGACAAAGTGGGGAAGATCAACATTTACACACACCTTGTAGGGTCTTCTGAATGATGGAGGAATCATGGAGGAAATGGATCAAGGTTTAGATGTATGAGCTGGTAGGACAATGTTAGAAGAAGATTGAGTGGAATATTTGTAAGCTTTTGAGAAAGATGTTTGGAAGAAAATGGAGTGGAAGCCTTTGAAATATTGAATGTCAACTTAGATTTATGTTCAATATTAAAGTCTTTCAAGAGAGACTTTGGAATCCATATAGCTTTAGATTTTCCTTTGGAAAATTTATAACACATTTCTTCAATAATGGGTTTAGGAGCCCATATTTTCTTTGATTTCACTTTTTGAATAGTGAACCTTTGTGGTATCTTCAATATATTTTCATTATGTCCATTCACATGTGGATTAGATGAGACATAATGATCTCTATTTTTTATTGTATTATTGTATTTCTTGTGTTGAAAATCCAAATTGCTTCCAAAAGATTTGGAACTTATGGATGAATAAGGTTGATATGACTGATTTAGATGGTTGAGTGGATAGTTATTTTCTAGGATGAATGTCTTGTTTATCTTGAGGTACATTAGGAGAGCTAGAAGTAGAAAGTGTAGTAGAAGGTTTGAAGAATTTAGATTAGATGGATAAGGACCAAAGATAGAATTACGAAATGCAAAGGGATAGTGACTAGGGATTTCAACATCTTTAGAGTGAGTAGCATGACCAAAGTCATCAATAGACTCATGAGCAACTTTTATAGGAGAAAGACCTTTGATAGGAGTGTTTGAATCTTGAGCATAGTTTTGATGTGGATATGGAGAAGTAGAACATGAGGGGACACTTTGATCTTGACATCTTTCTTTATATAGCATAGAAAGATCACTTTTCCCATAAGTTTCAGTAAGCTCAATGGAGGTAGTGGAAATGGTATCCTTATCATATGTAGGAGGTGGGTAACACACAGGATATAGAAGGTGAAATTTTGGATGAGATGAAAAGGTGTTTGATCTTGATCTTTATTTATATATTTTTGTTTTTGAGAGTCATCTTGATATGGAGCACCTTCTAAGGACAAGGGAAAATGTGAGGTGTGCATGATAGAATCTTAAAGCAATAATGCAAGATTAGCTAAAGTGGGCATAGTAATCATAGTATTGCATGAATGTTGAGGATCTTTAGTTTTAGTAGCATGGAAAAGGTTTGAAGACAAGTGAAGGTTACCTTGATTTTCTTTTAGTTGTAGCCCTTGAGGATACACATGGTCTATATGGAAATAATTAGGTTCTTTGTTTGGTGGAGGCATTTTTGAAATCTTTGACACTTTAGGAGGCTCATTAGTGTTATAAGAAGTGAAGGTGTCAAGGAAATCATCACTTGACATAGGTTCATCAACATGATCTTGTGACACATGAGTCATTAGAGGTATCAACAATCCCATCATAAATGAGATGTTCGATTTTATGTTTTAACACTATGGAATCTTTAGTTTTATGAAATTTTCTTCCATGGAAGTGGAAATAATGATAATTTCTCCACCATGGAGGTTTGATTTTGGGTTCATAAGGTCTAGATTTTTCTAGTAATGTGATGGATTCATTATCAAGAAGTGTTTGCAAGATGTTATCATGAGAATCTTCCAATGGAGTAAAAAAAATTTCAAAAATTTCTCCACGATAATTTTGTTGTTTCTTAAGTGAATAGAATGCATCCATGTCTTCATCACTATCTTGGTCAAAGATAGGTCCATAATGAAAGTTTGGCATAGGCTCAAAGAAGGTATCACTTGCTTGTTCTCTAAAGAGGTCTTTAGATCTAGAAGATGAAGATATTTGATGTCTTGGCATAGAATATGTAGACCTTGAAGAAGATGACCCGTGTGTATGTAAAGGTCTTAAGGGAGATTAATTTAAGAATGCAATATTCTCCTCTAACTCTTTCTCAAGTTTAGAATTGATTTCTATCATGTGCTTAGAGAGATGAAGGTAAAAAAGATTATTTGTCTCTTCTAGCTCTTTGTATTGAACATATAGATCTTGAAACTCTTTAGTGGCATGGAGGATATCATGATCATCTAGATTTGGTTGAGGTTTGGTAGCACAAGGTTTGAATACCATAGTGGTAGATAGATAATAAAGCATGAAGGAGACTAGAGGAAGCTAATAAGGTGACACAAGATAACTTGATGTCCAAACTAGAGAGGTAGAGTGTTCACATGTCAAAGAGAGATAGAAATGAATGAGTGACTTGTCAAACAAATTGTCCAAATAGGTTACAACACTAGTGACTCAAGTCAAGAGCTACAAAAAAATCCCAAATAGCAATGTAGATAAAGAAAGAGAGATGAAAAGTGAACAAATTTAAGTGTAGTCAATAGATCAAGGAAACCATTTAGTGAAAGAAATTCTTAGTATGCATATCATAGACCATGAAGTTAGAAAATACCAATAGCTCTAAGACCAAAGAGCCATTTTAAGCATGTTCAAGCACTAGAGACATAGAAATTCAAAATAAATTTATGAAACTCCCCTTAGCAAAAAATGAAAACAAATATTTGCACTTGATGTTTTCACTTGGTTGAAAAAGTTTTACAATAATTGATAATATTGTAAGCTTGATGTTCAAAAGCAATTTTTTTTCCAAGAAAGATAGTGACACATGGAGTATTCTTCAAATAATCAAGTAAGGCACAAAGCAACCTTTCATGATACAAGTCAAAGGGGTCAACCTTTCTTGAAAACTTCACATTCTATTTGGATTCGGCACAACAATCTCGCTCGATGCCAAAACTCGCAGTGTGCCTCAGTTCATAGGTGCACCACAGCGTAACTTTGAAACCGCTGGTCTTGGCATCGAATCATTAGTGCCATTAGCTTCGGATGGGTAGGTGAACCCTAGTCACACCCTTTTTCTAGCCACGAAGACCATCCATCATTTGCGGCCACCCTGTACCAACGAGTCTCCAAGGTGCTCTAAGTGCATTTTGAGGTCGATCTTTTGAGGGTCATAACTCAAAGCTCATGAGGGCTATCGATGAATTGTCAAATACTATAGGATGGTGATACTGGGCCCTAAAATAACCTATCTCATTTTCAAGAGATCACATTCCGTTTAGATTCAACACAACAATCTCGCTTGATGCCAAAACTCACAGTGTGCCTCAGTTCATAGGTGCACCACAGCATAACTTTGAAACTGCTGATCTTAGCATCGAATTATCAGTGCCATTAGCTCTGGATGGGCGGGTGAACCCTAGTCACACCCTTTTTCTAGCCATGGAGACCATCCATCATTTATGGCCACCCCTTACTGAGGACTCTCCAAGGTGCTCTAAGTGCATTTTGAAGTCGATCTTTCGAGGGTCATAACTTAGAGCTCGTGAGGGCTATCGATGAACTATCAAATGCTACAAGACGATGATACTGAGGCCTAAAATAACCTATCTCTATTTTGAAAGATCACATTCTGTTTGGATTTAGAACAACAATCTCGCTCGATGCCAAAACTCGCAGTGTGCCTCAATTCATAGGTGCACCACAGTGTAACTTTGAAACCGCTGATCTTGGCATCGAATCGTCAGTGCCATTAGCTCCAGATGGGTGAGTGAACCCTAGTCACACCCTTTTTCCTTCCAAGGAGACCATCCATCATTTGCGGCCACCCCGTACCGAGGAGTCTCCAAGGTGCTCTAAGTGCATTTTGAGGTCAATCTTTCGAAGGTCATATCTGAGAGCTCATGAGGGCTATTGATGAACTATCAAATGCTACACGATAGTAATACTAAGGCCTAAAATAACCTATCTCATTTTTGAGAGATCACATTCTATTTGGATTCAACACAGTGATCTTGCTCGATGCCAAAACTCGTAGTGTACCTCAGTTCATAGGTGCACCACAACGTAACTTTGAAACTACTGATCTTGGCATCGAATTGTCAGTGCCATTAGCTCCAGATGGGTGGGTGAACCCTAGTCACACCCTTGTTCTGGCCACAAAGACCATCCATAATTTGCGGCCACCCCATACCAAGGAGTCTCCAAGGTGCTCTAAGTGCATTTTGAGGTCAATCCTTCGAGGGTCATAACTCAGAGCTCATGAGGGCTATCAATGAACCATTAGAGGAGACAATTTTGTAAGGATGGAGTGGCTTAGTGTTTTTGCTAAAATAAGTTAGTGGGAAGGCTTTATTAGAGGGTCTTGGCCAAACTAGTGGGGTGTTTGCCCACTCTCTAATTTTAGAGACAGTTAGGTTTTGGAGGGAGATAAGGGGAGCTCTACTACAACTATCCTTACCCTAGCTTGGACCAAGGTTGGTATCTCAAACTTTCTTCTTTTCCATTTCTTTCTTTTAGCATGGTTAAGCAAATATGCAAGTGTGGAGTTTATCAATGGAGTATGCATTACATTGCATTGTGGAGTAGCATTCATGTGAGTCCTTGAATGGTGTTCATTCCATGTAGATTAGTGTGACACCATTATGCATCTTGTTGTATTGTGTGAAGTATTGTGAGTATAAGGTTTGGATTTCATCTATTTCCTTGTTGTATTATGGGTGTTGATATTGTGTTGTGAAAATGTGATGTGCTCTTGAAAATTTCATGTTTATTTCTGCTTGGTTTTGTTTTCTTGTTTTGTGCTTGAGTATTGTTATGGGAGTGGGACTTATACTCACCCTTGTGGGAAGGGAAGAGAAGTCCAGGGTGAAGGGCTTAAGTTGGGTTCGAAAAATGTATTGAGAACCTTGGAGTATGGGCTCCATTGTATGCCATAACATTTCATATCTTGATGGGGGTGATAAGGAAAGTATGGTGTAGAAAGGAAGTTTGAGGAGTTATAGCTGATGGTAGTGGGTTTGGAGGAGGAAATGTGGAGGCCCCAAGAGGGCACTAAATTGTTGATTTATGATAGCCCCAAGACGGCATGAAATTTTTTGAATTATGATGGCCCCGAGAGGGCATGAAAATTGTTTATTGTAGATATGGTTTGGTATGGCAAGTCTCCATTTTAGAACACATCTTCACCCTATGTTTATGGTTCCATCTGTGAAGCCATTGTGAAATAGCCTTGGGGGGGAATTTTTCAAGTTTGAAATGTAGTGTTTATGCATTGAAAGATTGTATGTGTATCCCAGTTTGAGCCTTGTTCCCTAGCGCAGGGGTGGTCTCTTTGAGGCCTATGGTTGGGTGGAAAGCACCCATGGTCCTTGTTATTTTGTTGTGTTGCATATGCAGATTTGTGTCCAAGGGAGAAATGGAAATGGTTTGGAATGATCATCTTGTAGATTGATGTTGGATGAGAAAACTTGACATTGTGCCCTCATTTGTGAAGGAGGATTCACCAGCTTGTTCATGTTCTCAACGATCATGTTGGAAAATGTTCATGCTCCTCATTGTCCATATCTTTCAATGTCCATGTTCCTTATGATTTTGAAAAGTCCCTTATGTTGCCCCATTGTGATGGAAGGATATTGTATCATTGTTACCTAATGTACGTGTAGAGGAAATAATTGATAAGGTTGTATATGCATGTTTCATTTGGAGTTTATATTGTTATGAAAGCATTGGTATGAGTCACATATTTGCTTTGACATCATTGTTATCATTTGAAAATGTGAAAGAAAGTTTTCTCCTTGTGGTATTGTAAATGACTAGTTGATAATAACAATCCATAGATGTTATGTGATACCATTGATTGTATAAATTTAAAACTTATTAGATTGCTTACATTCTTGTTGTGCACTCAATAATTTTGAAGAAAAATTTTATGTTCATATCACATGCATGGATAACATTGATTTTAATTACCAAGCTTAATGCAATTCTAAGCAACAAAATCATCAAATTAATTTCATGATATAACAAAATGAAGTTTTTTGTAAGAGAAGACATAATAAAATCTATGAGATACATTGTTGTAGGCATGCAATTTCCTCTCTAGAAAATCTATGGTAAAGGCAAATAAATCCCTTCCTTAATATAGAGCAATAAAATATTAAAGAATATTCCCAGATTATAGAATGCTATCCAATAAAAATAAAAATAAAAATAATAATAGCATATAGAGACTAATGAGTGTCCTAGACTAATATATTTCCTAAGTGAAAGAATGGTACACATTACAATCTTGTGACCTCTAAGTCATATCCAACACTCAAATAATAAATTAGTAATTAAATAAATAAAGGCATATTAGTGTGCGTGTTAGAGAATATGAAAAATTTAAATATTTAACTCAAAAATAAAATAAAAGCCAAGATTGATCTTGACCACTCTTCTATAGTAGCCCCCAACATTTCCTAAGCCATCATAATGCAAAAAGTTTTCTCCACTCCCCAAGGCGTATTGTTAAATCTGACATTCATTTTGACATGTCATGTCAAAACTTTTATCCTTGAGCTTGCCTTCTTGAAAAGGGGTTTCATCCCCATTAATATACTTGGTTGCATAGGAGAAAGGGTTTATGTCACATCCTTATCTTATGCACTAGTCGTCCCCTCCTTGCAACAGTGGTCAAATGTTCCCAAGCATAGGTAGTCGACTTGAAATTAAGGGGGAGTGGGATAGCAATCACAAGGGATTTGTACTTAGGAGAATGTCAAGTTGACATTTAATATGACTTGTTCACATTAGGATTGTTGATTGGAGGGATGGGAAGAAGATGTCCTAAGGCTTGGATTAGTCAAAATTTTGCACATGACCCACATGGGACCTTGTGGGGACCACATGTAGGAAGAAATGTGGCCTTTGTAAGATTTAGGAGATGATGAGGATTTAAGATAGATACGAGATTCACCCTTTAGATTTGTTTTTATTTTTATCAGATAATTATTTAATCATTTCAAGTCTTGAATAGAGGATAATGACACTTAGTGTATTTGACCTTAGTTTAAGGGTAATGTTTATATCAACGGGCACATTTAGAAACATGTAACAATTAAACCATATGGTAATGGAAAAGCTCAATATAGGAAAATAAATTAAATGAAATAAATAAGTTTACAAGAATGCATATATAATTGAACATGATGTTATGTACGAAGGGTTTAATTAAATTAGTGTTAAGATTGTAAATTAGGATAGTTGGATGTGCATATAATAGGGTTAATATGAAGTAAGTTGTCGGAATGATGGGATTGGAGAATCAAGGATAAGGATGGATGGTGGATTAAAATAATAACTCAAATATAGTTTTATCTAGTCAATAAAGCACATTGATAGATAAGAGTTACTAGATAGAATTGAATGCATGAAAAACCTGTGTAGATGTTGGATTTAATGTCAAGTGAATTTTATATTTGGCTTGAGGGAATGTTAGTTAGATAATGAATGTTGTGGATTCGATTGAAGATATTAGTAGAATATCAAAGTTGATAAAATATATATGCCAATTTGAAAATGTAGTGTAGGAATAAAGCATTAGTTAGCTAGTATGTAATAAGGGTCAATAGGCATGTCATTAGAGGTAGCTCGTCAGCTCATGTACCCTATGTATAATTAATGATAATATGATTCATGTACACCAAATTTTACTATGTTAGTTGCATGGAATGATGAATACATATATGTCAGAATGACAAGGTATGTTATATACAAACCTTATTTATACACTTGCACCTAATCCTTGCATAAACAATTCATCTGACAAATTTAAATTGAGACACTCAATATGATGGTGTAGTAGGATGTGTTTAAATACAGATCATGAATTATTATTGAGTTAAGTACTTTGAATTGGCCCTTAGACTTACTAAGAGTTCCTCATTTTATGTGCTTACTAATTCGTACTATGAAACTAATTTGAATCTTAACATGCTTTGATAATAATAATATTGATAGTGAGAAAGTGAGCTTATGGTGAATAATTAGATGTAATAATGTAAAAAGTAAATGTAATAGTATAGTAATTATAGTAATTAAAATAGTAAATGTAAAAGCATGGCAATGTAGCTAGATTAGTTACTAGTTGATGAGCTAGATAGTTAGTAATTGTCTTTTGTTAGAGTGAGTTTAATTTATGTATTGAAATAGTAATTTTTGTGTTTAGGAAACTGTAGTGAGTGCTAGTTTGGTGAGGAAGCAATGTTGATAGAATGCATAAGGATGACTAAATAGAGTAAAGAGGGAGAAAATGACTCAGTATTGGTCCAATCTTCGAGAGGACCTATAACCAATAAGATATGGATGCAAGCACATGATACACGTTTGGCACATAAAACAAATTGTTTATTCCATAAGTTGTGTAACTAATGTGTTGAATGATGGATACTATCAATGTAAGTGGCCCCTTCTCCATCATGTAGACTTCAAAGCTAGCTTTGGGGAATATCTTTTCTAATTTCCAATGGTTAGATCCGATATAGTGTGGTAGATAAGTGCACATTTTCTTATTTGACTAAGGGTGCTCATGTGATGAGTACTAAATCTAAATTCTCTAGATACGTGTGTTTAATCAATTAAGATATACTACACTTCCACACCATATAGTAATTGTCACATTAATATATATTGTAATGATTAATGAATGTGTTTACATTGGTAATGAGGATAATAAGTAATTTTGATCCCCTTCCCTTACATGCTAGAATCACGACCTAGTCCATATGATACAACCGACAGACCCTAATAGAATATTAGTATCAGAGTCTTGTTAGGATATGAATTACCTCACTAATTTATGAGTGTTGTATATTGAACTTGCTCGTTTGACTCATGACGCTAACTTGAACTAGACTGTCATCCAATCTATTTGAAAACCACCTGTGACTAAAAAGTTACAACCGGATGACACTATCCACATGAGTCTTGAACTCCTATTCAATGATAACCTTGTTTTACAATATGTAATTTATTATGCGACTTCATAAGCTACAAAAAAAGTAAAAAATTGTTGTGTTTTTACTAGTAAAATTTAGGGCATGACACATGATCCACGATAAATTGAACAATACTAAATACTAAATTAATATGTATATCATTGTGCACATAAATGACAAGAATATATATCAAAATACATGTATCCATAGACAAAATTTTACAAAAATATATATCAAAGATCATGTATCCATAGACAAAGTACTCAAATATATATCAAAATACATAGATCCATATACAAAATGTGGCTGATCATGCCATTAGAATGTGTATAATATCAATGTTTCTGTATACAATGTGGCATATGCCATCTAAAAATGTCTCATGATGCATCCTACGAAAACTATACTATCCTAGGGTGCTGGTGGATAATCAAAATGCAGCCTCTTTGCTGCACTAGGTGGATTGGATGCCTCCTACATAAACAAAAAAGGAAAACCCAAAGTTAGAGTACTAAATTTATATGATTCTATGTATCTAACATTGAATTACTCAAATGCATAATGATCTTTTCCATAATGGAGATTAATACTACCAAAATTTCATAATAAATACCTCTCTCATCGACCTCTTGCGCCAGTCATGAGTTCTCTCGTATGCCCTCGGCAATGCTGGTAGCTCTCTAATTATAGGTTTTATATGTTCAAATACCTTTGTGAGATGAATCTCCAATTTAAACTATAACATTATAATTCATAGCATGCTAAATTTATAACATATTTAGTCATGAATTCAAACTACAACTTACTATTGTAGGCTCCTCCTCAGGAGTGAGTGGCTGCATCATCAAATATACATAACTGTCCCGTCGGACCTCATGTGCACTAGGAGTCTCCTATGAGATACAAAATAGTAGTTGGTAATATCACGGAAATTAGTTTTCAATTTATTTATAAAGATAAGTGATGCAGGAGCATCCCATGCTCATTAGGGGAACATTGAAGATCCAAGGGATTACAAAGGTCATGGAGCATCTCTTGAAGTCAATTGGGCAATCCTTGAACCAATTATGGCTCATGGAAGCATACCAAGTTATAATGTTGGACTCATATGTGGAAAATAGTTGTAATTGGGCATGAGATAGGATTTTAGGATTTCATATGGTAGATGAGTCATTTGATAGGTTCATGTAGGTTTTCATGATCATATCTTATCATTAGACAAGTTAAAACATTCAATAAGCCCATTAAAAGCATAGTTTAATAGTTAGAAATTTGAATATTAACAGTTATGTGTTTTTTGGAGGGAAACTCCATAAATTAAATATTATGAAGAGTTAACAAATGAAACCAATTGGAGGTGGTTGAGGGGGTTACTAACCATCCCTTGAAACTTATAAATTGTGATTGTATGGCCTAGAGGGTCAGATTTGTACGTACTATCTCAGAAAATTGAATGAAAGTGCTTGGTTTTCAAGAGCAACTTGAAGAATCCTTTGTTTTGTAAGTGATTTCTGATATTGGAATGAGTTCTAATATCATCTTAGATATTTAAATTCATGGTGAATTCTGAAGTAGAATTTCTAGGATTGATTTTTGGAGTTTGAACAAGCAGGCCCTAGTTTTTAAGCCATTTTAAGGAGGGTTTTGATGTTTGGGTGTTTAGGGGTGTGACCAAGACCTATAATCTTGAAAATCCTTTGATTTAGATCATTAATAGAGACTATTAAAAAGGATTAAGTCAGATTTCAAGTTTGAAGGGTACTTGCTTTGTAAAAGTGGTCTAATTAGGCCTAATTCTGAGACAAACTGCCATGTTCTGTACAATCTTTCCAAAGGAGTGATATCTGATTTTTGGATATGTTATAAAAATCAAAAAAGGGTATCTGAAAAGTTAGTTTATTTTCTTGGTGTTTTGGAAATTTTGGGAGAAAAATTAAGAAAACAGGGTCTGCTGATCCAAAGAAGAGAATAACCTAGTAAAGGGCAAAACTGGTCTCTTTTGTATCTACTAAAGATTTGTGGGTTTTGAAACCTTAGAAACATGTTGGTTGAAGTTTTTTAAGGTGTGTAGAGGTGGAGGGAACACTTGGTGAATGTAAATCCAAGTTTGGAGTCTTTAGTGGCATTGTGTGCATTTGGGAACACCATTGAAACATAGGGGTTGGGTCCATATTGTGCTTGAATTTGGAAGTTTGTGGTTAGATCCTCCATCCTCTACATAAAATGGTATTAGAGCATCAACAAGGTCTTTTGGGAGTAGATAAGTTGTATGTTTCGTCATCATAGGAGTCTTTGTCATCCTTAGTGTGTTGGTCCCTTTGTTGAAGCCTTGGTGTGTCTAATTCCTCCTTGTGTGTCCTAGAGTTGAAAGGTACATAAGTGGTCTCCAAAGATTTCTTGGTGAGGAAAGAAAGAGAATCAGTGAGTTGGCCCTTGGGAAGGAAGAAAACTTGCTATGAAAATGCCTCCTAAAAATCAAATGGATAGAGAACTTGAAGAATTGAGAGAAGAGTTGGCAAGAGAGAAAAGAGAGAGGAGAGAACTTGAAGCATATAGAGTGAGGGAATAAAGATAGATGAGAAGAGAGAGGCTGAAGCTTATTGCAAGGATAGAATCCTTAGAAAAGGAAAGGAAAGAACCTAGAGGAGAAGAGGTTAGAGGAAGAAATCATGGAGAGAACCATGAAGAAGAAGAGATTGGTAATGCAAGGCAAGAGCATGAGAAAATAGATGATCCTGAAGAAAGGAGATTTATGAAAATCATTAAGGAAATACAAGGTAATGGTGGGAAGAACCATATTGATTTGCCAATATACCAGGGTAAAATGGATAGTGAAGAAGTGCTAGGGTGGATAGAGGCCGTTGAGAACTACTTTGATCTTGAAGACATAGAGGCAGATAAGAAGGTAAAAGAAACAAATCCAAGACTAAGAGGAACATCACTCACTTGGTGGACTAGTGTTCAAAATGAGAGAGAGGAAAGGTGGTGCAGGGCACCTAACCTATGTGGCAGGGGGGGACAAGTATCTATGTTGCCAGACACCTTGCCACTCCATGAAAGGGAGGATACAAGTAGATTAGGAAGTTGGAATAAAGGTTTGGTCCATATTTTACAAGTTGGTCTATGTTTTGCAATAAAGGCACATGTAAGGCTCACATGCATTTTGGTGTGGTTATAAACCAAGTGACTCCATGGGACCAAAAGGCCTTAGAATAGGGTATTTAGAGTCTAAACATTATTAGCAAAAAGTGGTTGTTTGTTTGTTTTATGGTTGGGAACACCTATATAATTGTTCCAACAGTCATGTAGACCTTTATATATGTCATATGTGATCTCAGTTGAAAGGGGGAGATCAAAGTGTATGGTGGTTTGGAGAAAAAACAATTAAAACTTCAATTTTCTAGAAATTTATTGGTAATTTCTTGGTTGTTACGCTGGTATAGATTCATATGAAACTTTTATGATTGCTAAGTATATGAAATAGTTGCTGGGGTGAGTTAGGAAAATTTTGGTTTTGGTTTGACTCAAAAAAGAGTTGGGGTTTAAAAGTTATCTGCATTTTAGTAGAAGGTGGTCTGAAAAGCCTTGTTTCCTAGACCCTTCCACAAATGCATCCCTAACATGCATTCCCACTGGTGGCACCCTCTAAAACTAAGGGATATGCAAGATAGGAGACTAGGCAACATAATGCCTGAGGTTAGAGGCCTGGAGAGAAGGGCAAATATTTTTCCAAGTCGGCCCTACATCAAGCAAGCTCATGTGCTTGACCAATTTTTGCAAGGTAATTGGTGACAGCCATGGTTGCAGACACTTATGATTAGTTTGAGTGCTGGAGTTGGATGCATTGACTATGTTGGAGATTTCCTTAACTGTTTTGGGTCTTGGGAACCCACCTTGCCCATTCTTCCTTAAAGCCCTAGCCTAACTTGATCAACTAAGCCTAGGTACCAAGAAGCAGTTTGGAGGGTGTTGGAGCAAGATCAGCCCAAAAGATTTTGGATTCTTAGTAGGTGCCAAGAAGGGTGTTTGTACCTATGGAGAAGTTCCTATGTTATTAAGGGATACTGGGAGAAAAGTGCAAAGAAGCTAATTGGAAGGCTACAAGGTTTGTAGGCCTAGAAGTGCAAAGGTGTGTTGAGAGTTTGGTGGAACCAAAAAAATTGATGATTTTGGGTTGGAATAGTATGTCCATGATTGTCTCCATTTTTGGTGACAGTTGGTGAGGCTTTTGAAGTGGGATTGCCTTGTTTGGCTCAGAGGTTGAGTATACCTAGAGTGGGTAAGAGGACTTGTGAGAAGTCCTAGAATCCTAAGTTGGATTATGACAACCATTTATTGGCTTGTGGAAGGTAGTTGCTGCAAACTCTACATCAAAAGGGGATTGAATAAGATTTCAAATTGGGAGAGAATGAAGACCATTGTGAGAAATCAATTCTTATCATCTGATTTAGCAATCCAAATAAAGATAAGAAGGAACAATTTGAAACAGAGGGATATGGATGTCATGTCCTATACTAAGCAATTCCATAGCCTGAGTATTAGGGGAGGATTGGAAGATGAAGATGAGAAGGTGGCTAGATACATTAATGGCCTCAAGTATAATATTCAAGATGAAATAGGATTGAATGTACCAAGGACACTTGGAGAATGTTTTCAGTTGGCAATCCGGGTAGAGGAGAAGTTGAAAAGAAAGAATGAGAGGTAAGAAAATCAGAGAGGAGGTGGAACAATGAGAGGAAGAGGTGTAAGAAGTTAGTTTGACACTTCAAAAAATCAAGACAAAGATAAAGGAAAAGAGATTACATCTAAGACAAGAGGAAGTTTCAGGGGAGGAAGATTTGGAATTGAAGAGGTAATAGTGTTTTCACAGGTAAATGCTTCACATGTGGAGGAGTAGGCAATCAATACTACAAGTGCCCTAAGAAAGGTGTGGATTTCAGGAAGGAGGAGAGGAGAGTCACCTTGATCCAAGGAGAAGAGGAAGAAAAGAAGTACGATAATGTAGACCCTGAACTTGACAGAGAATCTTTGATGGTGAGAAGAGGACCACAAATGCAGCAGCAAAAGGAGACCAAACCATCCATTTTTAGGAGAAATTGCATGAGCCATGGTAAGATTTGTAAGATGATAATAGACTCTAGTTCCTTTGATGATTTAGTGTCTTATGAAATGGTAAATAAACTAGGATTGAAGAAGTATCCTATTGATAGACCATATAGGGCATCTTGGGTCAGTGATGCACAAAATATTGTTGTAAGGGAGAAAACAATAGTGGATTTCTCTATAGGAGAATATAAAGATCAAGTTATATGTGATGTCATTCTAATCACATGCTGCCACATAATCCTTGGAAGGCCTTGGAAAGCCTCAAGGAACACTATTCATTTTGGCACATCAAATATTTATATAGTACACAAAGATGGTGTGAAGTTTAAGCTAAATCCTTTCACTAGTCATGATGAGGAAAGAGTTATTTGTTTTGGCAAGAAAGAGTTTGTGGACTTGTAGGAGCAGAGGGAGAGTAAACATGATATGACAGATCTGCTACTGAAGCCATCTCTTTTGGTTATGAAGGATGATATTGTTCAAGACAAAACTCAGAATTCTACTTACAAGCAGACAGTGATAGCAAAAGGAGTGATGATAGGAATAGTATGGTGTCCTTTGGTGATGAGAGTGAACAAAGAAGTGAACATATCCATGGAGGATAAGAGACAGGGTCAGCATGACCTCAGACAACAAGTTATTCAGCCTTTGTCAAGGATAAAACATGACTGTTCACAATCAGCAGGTAGTAAGGTTACCATGACTGGTAACAAGGATCCAGTGCTTTTTGTTTCTAATGATTTGTATGTAGGTGTGCAGGGTAATACATTGCAGGTGCAAAGTTGCAAACATCCATCTAGAAGGATGGGAGGAAAGAAGATAGTACCCCTTAACTCTTGGGACAAGAGTTGCTTTGAAGGTGGGGTCTTTGGTGCAGGGGCACCTATTAAATCATCTAAGAGAGCCTCGGTACTAGATGAAGATAGAGGATCAAAGACATCATTGATTGTTAATTAGGATATATTGAAACCAATAATGGAATTATGTAATAAATGATGTACTTTGAAATTAAAAAGTCATAAAAGTCCTAGTAAGGACCTAAGGGCAACATGATGTAAAATGGTCAAAAGAGCCATATGGGGTAGTCTTAGGATAGTTTCATACTTAGTTGCATTTAATAAATCCATATGACCAATTTTGAGTCAATGGAATAGTTTAGAAAGTTAGGGAATGCATAAAAACTATAATTTGAAATTTGAATTTCAAATTCAAACGGTCATATTAGTTTTGGAGGGAAAGTAGTAATGTGGTATTTGTTTGATTAAATAAACCTTTGTAACCAACTTGGTCGGTTGGATAGGTGCATATAAGCCTATTTAAGTTGTAATGAACATATGAAAGACATGAATCATTATTGGTACAGAAAAAATCACAAAAATTGTACGAAACAACAATCATACTTTCCTCTGCATCAATAAGAAAAATAAAAAATAAATGATACTTATACATACAATGGGGCTCTTTGTGTGAATGGAAATCCCTGATGATCTAGGATGCCAAATCTGTACAGGCTCATCGCTAGTAGCCACACCCTATATACAATAAATAATGTAATTAAATAAGATTACCACAAACATTTTACAAGAATGCATCGATATTTAATCAATTAGAAAACATCTAATTACCTTTCCTTTGTCAGTGCATGCTGGCTCACCCCCCGCACTTTGTCCCCCCAAGGCAGGTGGTATCTACAAAATAAAAGAAAGATTAGAAACCATATATGCTACAATATCAAATAGAAAAAACAAATTTGAACACAACATAATGTACCCTAGATGTCTCAAGGCCAAATGAAATGGTCGAGAGTGTAGCATCATCTATCTGTCTAAGCTCCTCCTCAGTCATCAACTAAACATGAATGAAGATCACATACATGTAAAAGTCAGTATGGCTTAAAAATTAAAATTACTCTATTATAAAAATTAAATTTAAATTGCATATTTCATAACAAAAACATGTATACACGTACCGACACCGAAGGAGTCCATGCCTCTGCATTCCCCTCCTCTCTCGCATCAGGTTCTGTAGCCTCTGCACATGCGTCTGGTGTATCCTCGTCTAATACAAAATGATACTTAGGAAGATCACCTATGGGATCCAGGAAAATATTATTGCATGTAATGCAAGTGTGAGGCACACAAATGTATGATGAGCTAGTCGATGATGAACTGGCACCAACATCATCAACATGAGGAGGCAGGACTAACCTAGCCTGAGAAATCATTAGGCTACTCAACCTATGAATGGCTCTAATGGTCTGAGAGCTAGCCTCTACCATAATATCTGGATGCTGAACTCAAGGAGGATGGGAGATATCAGGGGGGGACAAAAGTGCCAAGTTTCTTCTGCTGGGAAGAGGGTCTATCCTGAGGAGCTCCTAGTCCTAAGCCCATGTTGGGCTTCATGCTCCAATAGTTCAGTTTAAGTTTCAACACAAATTCTACATATAATTTTCTAAAGAAATAAAATGGTATGTCTAAATTGCCATGTGGAGGGATATCAAAGACCATCCACCAATGATCCCAAAAATTTGCGCGTATGGCATCATTTGTGCACCATTTGATCGATAGTTTGGTTTGTTTTGGGTCAACTGGTATACCTATTTTTGGGTTAGCAAAAAGGCTAGCCAAATTGTCTTTGGTTATGTTGAGGGTTGCAACCTTGTCATAACCCAAACCATCATCAAAAATTGGGTGCATTTCATCATGCCAATGAAGAGCAGCATTTTGTTGGTTCATAAGGGTTTTGATGTTATCCATTATGGTGTTTAACGTGGATAACATAGGAGCCAGTGTAGGTACATTATTATATGTTCTATGCAAACCTCTCAACTCAGTGAGATTTTCATTTATCCAATCCTTGATTTGAGGAGGGTTTTGAGGAGGTAAAGGATCATTTGGTGGAGGGTTTTGTGGGGATACTAGATCGTTTGGTGGTGGGTTACGAGGAATATTACTCCCTGCCTCAGTGTCATCATTTTGATCAGCCATTCCTATTGAATTGCAAAACGTAATATATATTTAAAAAAATCTAAATTTTAACCATTTTTGTCAAAAACACCCTAGATTCAACTAAAACAAACAAAACCATCATAAAATCTATTAAATTTAGGTTAAAAATGAGTTGAGGAAAAAAAAAACCTAAATATCTAATATTCGATCTCGTATTTGATATCTGTTTGACAATGGTAATACTGGCCCCAAATTTGCATAAAATGAGGGTCCACAGATCTGTGATTTTATTTAATCCAATGCACAGGCATCAAATATTTGATACTATATCGGATATTCGATATGGCCCAATAACATATAATGAGTATAATATATATAATATAACATATAACATATAATATATATTACATTATATTACATTTTTATATATTTTTATATTATATTTAATATATATTATATTAATTTACTATATATTATAATATAAAATATTATATTATATAATAATATTATTATTATAATCAATTAATTTGATTATAACCTATAGTTTGACTATGCTATCCTAAGTTCATTATTTGATTAAAAGAACATGTCCCCTTTTAATTAAACAAAAGACCCCATTCTTCTAATCCACTTAAAGTGCACACATAAAGTCCTTTTTCTATTTTGCAATTAAAAAGAAAGGGCTTTTGAGACTTTTGTCTTATATGACAAGTCAACTAATATTCTATTGGTTGACTTATGTATACGCATGGATTACTCCCATTTTTTAATTCCACCATTGATCATCCATCATCCTCATCTTGATCTCTACCATCTGTATGACTTTAAAAGGGAGACAGCTTTCCCCCTCAAAGGATCCATCCACTCTTGAGTATTGTTATGTTGTAGGTTTCTTGTTTGAATATTTGAAGCGGCTTTTGTGGAGAACTTCTACTCCTCATCTCATTCTCTCATCCATCTCATATTAGTCTTAGGATCATATTGCATGTTAGTGTAGCTTCTTTGCGAATAGTTAGATCACATAGTTTAATTAACATGAATGTAACATTCTCATCTTGTTTAGCATAGATTCCATTGTTCATCTCATCCTAGCATAATTTCATTCTTGCATTTGCACGCTTTTAGAGTTCTTTGACACTAGCACTCTTGCTCTTGTCTAAATAATCTCCCATCTTATGGTTTGATAGCAAGGGGTACATTGCTAAGGCTCAACTAAGAGCCATTTTATGCTTATTTGTATGCTTCTTGCACTCCATGACTAGGGAGCTCTAAGCCTCCATTCAAGCTTTTCAATCTATGGAATACCTTAGATAGAATGGTTTACAGAAGTGCACTTTTTGAGTGTACAATTACAAGCACTATACTATCATTTCCCAATTTTATTTTAAATTTTAGAGAATCATCCAAGTTAGATAATAATTCTCCATTTCTAATCATGTGGTTACTACAACCACTATCTAAAAATCATAGATCCTTAAATCTTTCTTGTGCCACGTTGCATGTTATAAATAAACTGCCTGATTTACTTTGAGATACATTTGAATAATTTGCACCAAGATTTTCTTGATCTACTTGTTTCTACCTACATTCATTAGACAAATGACCACACCTCTTACAACAATAGTACTAGATATTGGATTTATAAAACCTTGATGAATTTTGGTTTCTACCATGTCCTCTATTATTGAAAACTTCATTAGGCTGGTTTGTTGTTCCTCATTGACCTATATTGAATTATCCATCTCTACCTTTTCCTCTTTCGCTTCATCCAACAAATTTTCTATTCCTCTAACTCTTGATAAAGTCTGAGCTCTAAAAGCATTCGCAAAAGATGAATTATTATATCTATAATTTAGTCTAGACTCTTGAGATAACAAGGAACTCATTAGCTCATCTACAAAAAATATCTATAAGTCTTTTGATTCTTTAATGACAACTACAATTGAATCAAACTTACTAGGAAATTTCTAAGCACCTTTTTTATCACCATTTGAGAAGAAATATCACCTCCATGTGTCTTTAATTGATTAACAATATTCACTAATTCAGTAAAGAAATTATTTATATTATCTAAAGAATTTATATTTAGATTCTCAAAGTTTCTTCTTAATATTTGTAGTCTTACGACCTTCACTTTTGTTGTACCTTGACAAGAAACTTGCAAATCATCCCATGCTTGTTTGGATCTGGCTACTCCATAAACTCTTGAAAATAGAGACTCATCGATTTCTTGTTGACTAAAAAATAAATCCTTGGAATCCTTCTCCTTATTGTTCAACAAATCCTTTTCTTCTTGTGATAATGCCTAGTAGGTTGTTTGATCTTGTAGTTCTACAAAACCCTTCATAGTGAAATAAAGTTTTCATTTTTAGGGACCAGATATGATAATTCTTACCATTAAACATTGGAATTTAAGGCTATCATGTATTTTTAAAATCATTTTCATATCTTAAGATGAAATTCTCAAATTTCATCTTCAACTTCCTCCTTCAATGCAACCTATTTAACTCCACAATGTTGGAATTATAGATGAAATAACTGAGAGGGGGCGTGAATCAGTTACCACAAAAACAATTCCTAATCCCTTAGATGTCTTAAATAACTAGTTACTACTATCACTCGGTAGATTAACTTGTTACTGATGTTTAGGCATTCATAATTATTAGCATGCATGCAAAAGTAAATATCATGAACAAAAGAGACACCAGATATAACATGGAAATGCAATATGGGAAAACCACCAAGTAACTAGCTACCAATTTTCACTATTTTGAAGTAAGCCCCGTTAGGATCCAACCCTGTTAAAGGTTACAATACACACTATTAGGTGTGACCCTATTAAGAGTGGCCTTGCTAGAGGTATTTAGAACAATTCAACTAAATTGTCACCTTGTTAGAAGATTTACAAAATGGTTGTTAAACCAACTCTGTTAAGATATTTTGAAATCACTACTACAATGGTTAGAAAGTAACAATGAATTGACCTGAATATGATGCAATTGAATTTTTTGATTATAGATCTCTATTCTACACCACTAGATCCTCCAAGATCAAATAAAGCTTTGTTTCTCCTCATTGATCTTTGATCATCCTTCAAAATTCACTCTCACAATAAGCAGTCCTCCTTCACATTCATATCACATCAAATCCATCACACACTTAGAATTCACAACTTGACCTCTTACATATACCATTTAGATTATCAAGTTGACTCATTCAAAAGTTACATTTACCATTAAGTAATACATCAGTTGGCTACATTAAAAAAATAAACTTTATTTCACCAAAAAATGAAATTCTTCATTGGTCGACCTTGCATGGTAAGAACTACTTCCAAAAATAATTTCCTTAGTTAACCATCTCAACTCAGTTAACACTACAAAATCTGCAAAATCCATTGGCTGCCGAGTGAACTCGGTAAGGACTGAATTTCCTTCACTGACCATGAGAGCTCAGTAAGAACTATTTTCTGCACTATTTTCCTTTGATGATCTAGTGAGCTTGGTAACAAATGAATTTTCTTTGCTAACCTTGAAAGCTCAGTAGACACTGTAAACCTTCTTACAAACCTTCTGAGCTTGGTAGACATTGTAAACCTCTTGCAAACCTTCTAGTCTTGGTGGACTCTGTCTTATGCCTTGCTGACCAACTGAGCTCGATAGACTCTATCTAATGACTGATATGATATTTTTGTAACATAAAAGACAACACACAATTGAACAATTGTATCCAACAATCTCCCTGTTTGGCATTGATGGCAACACAACATGTCATAGCAGAATGAAATTTGAAAACAAGTCTTCTATGACAGAATGCTTCTCCCTCTTATATTTCATTCCACAAAACTCCTCAAACACAATAATCTCTCTCTTTCATAGTAATCTCTCCCTCTTACACAAACTCTCTTTTTCTAGCAAATTTTAGAAAGATATGACAGTAAACTCTCCCTCTTTGACAACACATGCAAAAGATAACACAACTTCAAAATAAATTTCACTGTACCTTAAGTACCGATTCATATGCAATGTCTTCATTATTTTTTTGCATCAACTAATAGATCTTCAATTCTATTCCTATTGATGTATCACTAAAACTATATTTTAGTGAAATAGGGGAATGACCCCGAACTTACCTCTTAGATACAAGAATGCATCCTTAGGTAAAGGCTTTGTGAATATGTTAGCAATTTGTTCCTTTGTATGGACATATTCTAGTCTAATCTCCTTATCCTATACCAATTTTCTAACAAAGTGATACTCTATAGCAATATGCTTGGTTTTTGAATGCATCACTGGATTCTTGGATATATTAATTTCACTTGTGTTGTCAAAAAACATAACAATAGGTTCTTTGATTTCTTGCTTCATACCCTCCAATAATTGTTTAAACCAAACAATGTTTGAATAGTTTACTATTGCTACAACATATTCAGCCTCTGTTGTGGATTGGGATGTACAATTTTTCTTTTTACTTGTCCAAGAGACCAACCTCTTTCCGAAAAAGAAAGCTCCTCCACTTGTACTCTTCTGTCATCAACATTCCTTGCCCAATTTGCATCAGTAAACACTTTTAAATCTAGATTTCGTCCAAGTTTATACCATAACCAATAATCTTCAATGCCTTTCAAATATCTCATGATCCTTTTGATTGCCATCATGTGATTTTCTTTTGGTTTTGTTGAGAATCTTGCAAAAATTCCTACTATAAGAGCAATGTCTGGCCTTGTATGCACTACATACTGCAACTTTCCAATCATCGATCTATACAATGTCTGATCCACTTCCTTTGATTCATCATCCTTGGTAAGTTTCAATCCAATACACATAGGAGTCCCAATTGGTTTGCAATCTTCCATACCAAAAAATTTCAGTATCTCCTTGATGTATTTAGATTGCATGATGTAGATGCCATTCTTACCCTGAAGAATTTGAAGACCAACAAAGAATGTGATCTCACCAAATATTGACATTTCAAATTCCTTGTTCATTTTTTCTAAAAATTCTTTGCAAAGATCATCACTTCCTATGAACAAAGTATCATCTACAAATATTTCTGCCAAAATAATCTTATTGTCTAGTCCTTCCTGGATGTACAAGGTACTATTATCATTAGTTCTTTGAAAACAAATCTGAATAAGATAGTTATGCAGTCTTTCATACCATGCTTTAGGAGCTTGTTTCAGACCATACAACGCTTTATGTAATTTGCAAACCATGTTGTTCTTGTCTAGATTAACAAAACCTTCAAGTTATTCAATATAAACCTCTTCATCTAGTATACCATTGAGAAATGCTAACTTGATATCCATGTGATAGACTTTGAATCCCTTGTATGCAACATATGCAAGTAAGGTTTTGACACCTTCCAATCTTGCAATAGGAGCAAAAGTCTCTCCATAGTCTACACCTTCTTCTTGAGAGTATCCTTTGCATACCAGTCTAACTTTGTTCCTTGACACCTTACCATCTTCATTTAACTTGTTTCTGAATACCCACATAGTTCCAATCACATTTTTGTCTTTAGGCCTAGGTACAAGAGTCCATGTTTTGTTTTTCTCTATCTGTTCTATCTCTTCATTCATGGCTTCCATCCAACTTTCATTTTTTAATGCATCTTTAACATTTGTAGGTTCAAAATTAGCAAGTAAACAAGTGCCTTTCAACATACTTCTTGTCATTGTTCTTTCAGATTTATCTCCAATGATCTGTTGTAGTGCATGATGCTTCCTAACATACTTGGCTAGCACAAGCTCCTTGCCTTTTGAATGACTTGCATTGTTGTCCTTCTATGTCTCAACTTCTAGTTCTGGTTGCTCGAGCTCAGTAGCTATTTATTCGATAGCTTCTGTTTGCAACTCAGGTTCTTGCAAGTTGATAGGTATTGACTTGATTTGAACTTCCTACAACTCAGTTACAGAAGACTCTGGAGTAGAAGATTTATGATTGATAGGTGTACTTAGCACTATATCAAGTTCAATGAAAACAAATCTTCTATAGTCTTCAGGTTCCCTTTTGCTTACTTCTTCATTTCTTTCTGCAAACTCATCAACTTTTACATGTGCACTTTCTATGACTTTGTGAGTAGACAAATTCAAACATCTATATGCTTTACTTTTGCAAGAATATCCCAAAAATATTCCTTCATCACTGTTCACATGAAATTTACCTTTTCTAGATTCTTTCAAAATGTAACATTTGCTTCCAAATACTTTTAGGTAACTTACATTGGGTTTGTAGTCATACCATAACTCATAGGGGGTTTTGAATGAGTCCTTCTTTAGCTATACTCGGTTCAAGGTATTAACTGCAGTACTGATAGCTTCCTTCCAAGATTTGATAACAACACTCTTTACAATCATTGAGATTCTTGCACAATCCATGATAGATCTATTCCTTCTTTCAGCTATTCCATTTTGTTCAGGAGTTCTAGGTGCCGAAACATGTCTTTTGATTCCCATTTCAATGTAAAAGTTATTGAATTCATGTGAAATGAATTCACCACCTCTATCTAACCTCAAGCATTTTAGTCTTTTGCCTTTTCTTTTTCTACTCTGGCCAAATACCATTTGAATTTTTCAAATTCTTCTGATTTCTCTCTTAGGTACATGACAATCATCATTCTTGAGCAATCATCAACAAAAACAATGATGAACTTTTCACCAGCATAACTTTCAATTCCAATAGGTCCACACAAATCAGTATGCACAATTTCTAAAATTTCTTTAGATTGATAATTCTTTCTTTTAAAGCTAGTCTTTCCAATCTTGCCAATTTGACAATTCTTGCATAAACCAACCTCGGGTTTCTTTATGTTAGAAATGCTTCTTACTTTCATGAATTTACATATTTTTACCAAGTTATAAAGGTTCACATGACACAACCTCCTATTCCATAACCAACTTTCTTCAACTTGAGCAATAAAACATGAACATTCACCAAGTTTAAGATAAAACAAGTTACTTTTTGTTTGAGTGCCTGATCCAATCAGCTTTCCTTTACCATCCAGGAGTCTTGCTTTTCTATGCATGAATTCCACTTTGAATCCATTATTTAGTAGCTATGCTACACTCAACAGATTGTGTTTTAGCCTTCTACCCAATATGCATTATCACATACAAGTTCTTTGGTTAGAGAGATTCTTCCTTTTCCTTTTATGCAACAAGGTTCATTATTACCAAATCTCACACTGCCACTATCATAGTCTTCAAAATACTCAAACTTAGCATTATCACCAGTCATGTGATGAGAACAACAACTATCTATAATCCATGTATCATTTTTTCTTATGTGAGAAATGAGTGTCATTTCTTCATCATTATCAGATTCATCCTTTACAACAATGTAAACAATTTCATCTTCTTCTTCAACATTAGAATCATTAGAATCCTTAGCCATGAAACATGTTTTCTTACCTATATCCTTCAATGATTTGAAGTCTTTCTTGCCGTTGCACTTGTGACTTTTCTTCTCATCCTTGTTCTTCTTATTTGGGTACCTAGCAACAATATGTCAAATTTATTCACAAGAAAAATAGATTAGAGTAACCTTACCTTTATATTTCCCTTTTCCTCTTGAATATTGCCTTGCTAGCAGAGCTTCAACCACCTCAAGATCACTGTCTAAACTTTGTTATGATTCTTCACCACTATCTAACAGAGGATCTTATATCTTCTTGTGTTTCTCCTTGAGTGAAAGCTTGGCTTCAAATGCTGATTCAATGTTCTTGGCAGCTGGAACATAATTATCATGGTTATCTAGCTCGAATGCAGTTAATCTTCCAACTATGGCCTCTAAAATTATCTTATGATTTGCTTCACATCTTCTTTCTTGAATTTCAGAAACTCTAATTGCATAAATAGGAAGTAGAGTTCTAAGAACTTTACTTATAACTATTTCCTCCTTGATATCTCCTCCAAATGCTTTGATTGCACTAACACTTTCTTTAACTCTTTCAACATATTTTGCTATTTTTTCATCCTCTCTCATCCTTATATGATTGAATTTTCCTCTCAATCTTTTTGCTTTGTCTCTTCTCACGTTAGCATCACCTCCATAAATCTCTTTCAGTTTGTTCCACATTTCAAAAACAATTTTGCAATCCTTGATGTCATCAAATTCTTCATAACTTAGAGGAGATGCAATATATATCATCATGTTGTTGTGACTCTTCTTTTTAGCAATATCATTGCTGGATAATGTACTACCAGGTTCTACATATTTTTCATCAAGGTAGTTCAGCCCTAAATCACCAATAGAAGCCAAATGAAGTCTCATCAATCCCTACCATGCTAAGAAGTTGTCTCTATTAAATCTTGGAATTTCCCTCTTGTAAGACATCCTAATCTTTAGCTTAGATCCTTGAAATCTTTTCTTGTAAGAACTAAAAGCTCTGATACCAATTGTTGGAATGATAGATGAAGTAACTGAGAGGGTGAGGTGAATCAGTTACCACAAAAACAATTCCTAATCCCTTAGATGTCTTAAATAACTAGTTACTACTATCACTTGGTAAACACTTTACAAAAATGCTATAACATAGTAGATTAACTTGTTACTCATCTTTAAGCATTCATAATTATTAGTATGCATGCAGAAGTAAATATCATGAACACAAGAGACATCAGATTTAATGTGGAAACTCAATATGGGAAAAACCACCAAGTAAGTAGCCACAAATTTTCACTCTTCTGAACTGAGCCCTATTAGGAGACAACCTTGTTAAAGGTTACAATACACACTATTAGGTGTGACCCTATTAGAGGATTTAATCACCCTATTAAGGGTAGCCTTGCTAGAGGTCTTTAGAACAATTCAACTGAACTGTCACCTTGTTAGTGGATTTACAAAATGGTTGTTAAACCAACTCTATTAAGAGATTTTGAAATCACTGCTACAATGGTTAGAAAGGAACAATGAATTCATCTGAATATGGTGCAACTAAATTTGTTGATTATAGATCTCTATTTTGCACGATTAGATCCTCCTTGATCAAATAAATCTTTTCTACTCCTCAATGATCTCTGATCATCCTTCAAAATTTTCTCTCGCAATAATCAGTCCTCCTTCACATTCATATCACATCATATTCATCATACTCTTAGAATTTGCAACTTGACCTCTTACATATACCATTCAGATTATCAAGTTGGCTCATTCAAAAGTTACATTTACCGATAAACCATACATTAGTGGGCTACATTAAACAAATAAACTTTATTTCATAGAATAATGAAATCCTTCATTGGCTGACCCTACTTAGTAAGAATTGCTTCCAGAAATAATATCCTGAGTTAACCATCTCAACTCCATTAACACTGCAAAATCTGCAAAATCGTTTGGCTGCCAAGTGAACCTGGTAAGGACTGAATTTCCTTCACTGACCATGCGAGCTTGGTAAGAACTGTTTTCCACACTATTATCCTTTGATGACTGAGTGAGCTTGGTAACAAATGAATTTTCTCTGCTAACCTTGAAAGCTCGGTAGACACGGCAAACCTTCTTGCAAACCTTTTGAGTTTGGTAGACTCTATCTTATGCCTTGCTAACCAATTGAGCTCGGTAGACTCTATCTAATGATTGATATGACATTTGTGTAACATCAAAGACAACACACAATTGAAAAATTGTATCCAACACACAATACACTAGCTCTAATACCACTTTGTTAGAAAAGAGAGGAGATAAAACCAAAATGAAATAGATTAAAACCAATTATTCTTGTATGTTGCTACAACAAAATACACTAAATTTTTTTTAGAAACTCTAGGCTAGAATGGTCCATGAAGAAATTACATGTTTTCTATCACTAACATGTTATCTTTAATTTGATAAACACCTAACAAGAATATAGATTAGAACTATATTATGAATTTTTATATAACATAGTCTATAATGGTATTAAAATAAGAAAAGACAATCAGTAAACAAAAGCTAATAGAAAATATTGGGTTTTATTCATTCTTTTTATCATAATCTCTCTCACTTATTGTCATTACTTTATTCAATTATTTCTATTTCAACAAAAATATGGAAATTATGCCCCATAATGTGGTTCATAGTAGTTGTGTGAAGAGGATTGAAAATGCTAAGAAGGGAAGACATTTGAATGTTTTAAATATACATCTGTCAATGTTACTTACCATAATTGCTTCATATAAAACATGTATATGAATCGTTCTATGATAGGAGAATAGATTTTTGAGTGAAAAAAATATTCTAGATCTCAAACTCTAAGGTTCTTATTTTTCCAATAGTTGTAGCTAAGGATACCATTTGAAGTTCCAAAGCTGATTTTGCTCATTGTGATGTCACACCCACAAGGACATTCATTACTAATCTTTTCATATCCTTAATTATTTTCTTCTATTTGATGTCCACTTGACCATGATTTTTGATGTATTTAGATATTTTCCAAAAAAGGGGGGTTGACCCTATCATATAGAGGACTAGAGAGCAGCCAGTAGTTACCCCCTACTATCTAACCAATCCCTTTTCTAGACATCAAAAAAATTATAATGTTTAATACCATAGTATTATACTCCAAAATTTTAGTATCAACCATATTGATCCTAAAATACATACTATGCGAAAAAATAATATAGCGGTAGATATTGTGAGAACTACTAATAAAATGATTAATATCCATATTAACTAAAAGTGCCACAAAGGGCATAGAGTTCATAGTTAACCATAACATTAACAAAAACAAAATAAAAGTAGGAACATGGACTAGCTTCCCTCCTCCTCCAGGTCTTCCTACTCCCTTTTTTTGTGATGTGGAGTGTAATCAAACTTAGAGATTTATTTGGCATGATTTTCCTCCAGATTATTTCTATGGGGGTTTGCCCCCTAGACGGGATCAAGGTAGTGTGCTTCTGTGGGATCCTAGGGCAGCACCCTAGGTGCACTCCCTATCGCAGTATAGGGTGGGGTTGAGGGGCAGTGCCCCCATGGGGGTTTTCGAGGGTAGTGTCCTTGAGGCAAAAAATGCCCTTATATTCTAAAAGGCGTCAACTATTATTTTCCTATTATTCTAGCCCTAATTTTGTAATTGGCAAAAGTTTCTGTAAAAGGTCTTACGGTTAGGTATTTCATTATGATAATGTCAATATTGTAGCTTCTTGTAGTGATATTGAGTTGTAAGGGATTATGGATTGAAATTAGGTTGTAATCACTGGATCATAATAATATTAGACTTGATGTTGGTGGATGTAGCCCAAGGATTGGGTGAACCACATTAAATCTTAGTTTCTTGTGTTCTCTTATGTGCAATCTAATATTTTCCAGTATTGGTTATACTTTCATGTAACTATTATTTCTATTTAAGGTTAATCCTAACAAGTGGTATCAGAGCCAAGCAATCATCATTTTATTATTATTATTTTTAGCTAGATCATCATTATTTTTTAAATTTATTTTTAGTGATCCTCTACAGGACGGTCTCACGGTTGAGTGGGAGTCTTATGATTGAGTGGGAGTGATGGAAGATGAGGGTAAGCTAAGGGTTGAAATTTTTCATGGGTAGAACTTTTAGTTATGAAAAATGCAAATAGAGGACTATCTTTATCATAAGAATTTATGGAAGCTATTGGAAGGAAAAACCAATAATTAGGGATCTATGACAAATGACGACTAGGATCTTTTGGACAAAAAGGCACTTCAAAGTATTCGATTATACCTAGCACCATCGGTGGCATTTAATATTAAAAAAGTGAAGACAATAGAAGAGTTCATGCAAACCCTAGAAAAACTATATGAAAAGCCAGGTCCAGTTCAAACAAGATATTTCTCATGAGGTATTTATTTAATATAAAAATGATAGAAAGTGTATCTATTACAAATCATTTAAACAAGTTTAAAACTATTACTGGTCAGTTATCTTCTGTGGGTATCAATTTTGATGAAGAAATTAGGGCTTTCTTGATTTTGTGTTCTTTGCCTAAAAGTTGGAATGGCCTTGTAATGTTTGTAAGTAATTTTGTTTCTGGATCTAGTACCCTAAAATATCATGATTTGATCGGTTTTATTTTAAGTGAGGAAACTTTTAGGAAAACCTTAGGTGGATCTACATCAAGAAGTGCTTTGAATACACAAAGCAAAGGCAGAATGACTAAGAGAGGAAATATTTCTAGAAATCATGGGAAATGAAGAGGAAAGTCAAAGGGGAAGAGTTCTCAATCCATAGGACCAAGACATTATTGGTACTACGAAAAATTAGGGCATAAGAAGCAAGATTGTAGGACTCAAAAGAAAAATGAAGGAGGTAAACCAAAAGGGAATAAGGAGGCAAATGTGGTAAGTAAAAAATTCAAAGAGGATTTCTATCTTTAGAAAGTGTTGATGATTCATGGGTTTTAGATTATGGTGCTTCATTTCATGCTACATCTCATAGAGGTTATTTCATTGATTATGTCCAAGGGGATTTTAGGCTTGTTTACTTGGGGGATAATGAACCCTGTCAAATTGTTGGAAAGAGAAAAATTAAGATGAAGTTCTAGAATGGGACTCATTGGCTACTACATGAGGTAAGACGTGTTCCAAGGCTAAGTTGGAATTTAATTTCAGTAGGGCAACTTAGTGATGAGGTTTGTTTAGTTACTTTTAATAATAAAAATTGGGAGTTTCAAAAGGTTCCCTTGTAGTAGAAAAAGGTGTGAAAGTAGCACCTTATATCTTTGTATAGGTCATATTGTTGCTTCTACTTTAATTGTTTTAGAGAAAAATGAATGTTCAAGAATAGTTGCTACAGTTGAGTAGGAAGAACAAATAGCTACTATAGATTTTGATATAGTGTTGTGGCAAAAAAACATGGGCACATGAGTGAGAAAGGTATAAAAGTACTTTATTCAAAGAAAGTTTTACCAGGTCCAAAATGTGTTAATATGGATTTCTATGAAATTTTTGTGTATGTAAAAAAAAAGAGAGTGGGTTTTGTGAAGATTGGGAAGGAAAATAAAAGTGAGAAATTAGAGCTTGTGCATATAGATGTATGCACACCAGCACAAGTATCTTTTCTTGGCGGCTCTCATTATTATGTTACATTTATTGATGATGCAACTAGAAAAGTATGGGTTTATTTCCTTTAATCAAAATGTAATATATTTCAAACTTTTAAGAAATGGAAATGCTTGGTCGAAAATGAGACTGGAAAGAAATTAAAATGTCTCATATTTAATAATGGTGGTGAGTATCATAGTCATGAATTTGAAGATTATTACTCTGCTAATGGTATTCATAGATGGAAAATCGTTCCAAGGACTCCATAGGAAAATGTAGTGGTAGAACACATGAACATGACTATAATGGAGTGTTCAAGAAGCATGAGGTTGCATTTAGGTTTTCCCTTAAACATGTGGGAGGAGGCTATTAATACTATTGTATATTTGATTAATAGAGGTCCCTCTACTCCTTTGGGTTGTGGTATTCTAGAGGAAGCATTGACTGGTAAGAAGGTGAGTTATTCTTTTCTCAAAACCTTTGGTTGTGAAACATTTTCTAATATAGATTCTCAAAGTAGAACCAAACTAGAAGCTAAGTTAAAGAAATGTGTATTTTATGGATATGACATTAATGAATTTGGTTATAGGCTTTGGATTTTTAAAATCATGAAATTGTAAGAAGCAGGCTTTATCATATTCAATGATAAAGTGTTGTACAAAGATCTTTTACAACAACATGAGAAGAAAGAAAATGATTATGTAGTGCTTGATGATACTCCAAAAGCTAATGTTCCAAAAATTCCTTATGATGCACAACAACTAAAAAAACAAATACCACACATCCCAGTGAATGTTTAGATGATCAACAAGGATGAGTAGACCTCTAGAAACATTTCCTCCTTCCTTGTATTTTATTTTACTTACTAATATTTTTGAACCTGAATATTATGATGAAGCTATGCAATTGGATACAAAGATTTAGTAGGAGTTTACAATAAAAGAAGAAATGGACTCTTTGCTGAAAAATAAGACATGGAATTTATACATGTTGCCTACAGGTGAAAAGGATTTATAGAATAAGTGGGTTTACAGGTCGAAAGAAGAGGATGGAGGTAAGAAAATATTTAAAGTGAGATTAGTTGTAACTAGATTTACATAGAAAAAAGGCATCAATTTTGATGATATATTCTCTCTTGTTGTTAAAATGACTTCTATTCACATTATTTTAAGCATTATGGCTATTGAAGATTTGCATTTGGAGCATTTTGATGTTAAAATGACCTTCCTTCATGGTGATTTGGATGAATAGATATATATGCCACAACCATGGGGATTTGAGGTCAAAGGTAAGGAGAATTTAATGTGCAGATTGAAGAAAAGTTTATATGGCTTGAAGCAAGCACCTTGAAAATGGTAAATGAAATTTGACAGTTTTGTGCATGAGCATGGATATGGTACGTGTTATTTAGATCATTGTGTTTATTTTAAGAGTTTGGATGATGACAACTACATTATTTTATGCTTATGTGTTGATGGTATGCTTGTATCTAGGTCTAACATGGATCATATTAAGCAGTTAAACTGCTAGTTAGCACATGCATTTGCTATGAAGGATTTGGGGGAGCAAAAAAAATCCTTGGTATGATGATTTGCAGAGATAGGAAGAATAAGAAATTGGCATTATCTCAAGATGATTATATTGAGAAGGTGTTGCAACTTTTCTCTATGGAGAATGCTAAAGTTGTCAGCACACCATACGTGGTCATTTGAAGTTGACTAAGGAGATGTGTCCCAAGACACAAAAAGAGGAGAATAAGATGTCCAAGGTACCTTATGCTTCAAATGTAGGAAGCTTGTTGTATGCTATGGTATGTACTAGGCCAGATATTGCACATGCAGTGGGAGTTGTTAGAAGGTATATGAGTCATCCAAGAATTGAGCACTAGAATGTAGTTAAATGGATTCTCAGATATATATGAGGAACATTCAGTAAGTTTTTACACTTTGTGGGCTCTACTATTGATTTACAAGGTTATGTTGACTCAAATTTGGGAGGGGATATTGATACCAAGTGGAGTACTATAGGTTACGTATTTACTATTGGTGGGGTAGCTGTGAGTTGGGTTTCTAGATTATAGAAGGTTAATGCTTTATCCACTACAGAGGCAAAGTATACTACTGCTATAGAGGTAGCTAAGGAGATGATATGGCTTTAGTTCTTCTTGGAAGAATTGGGACACCCTTAGAAGGATAATTATTTTCTTATAGATAGTCAGAGTGTCATTCATCTTGCAAAGAATTCATCTCTACATTCAAAGACAAAACACATTTAGTTATGTTACCATTTCATTCATTCAGTTTTGGATGATGGATAGCTAAAGTTGGACAAGATACATACAGATGTCAATCCAATAGATGTGTTTACAAAGGTAGTGACAAGGGAGAAGTTGAATTCCTCTTCAATTGTGGTTGGTCTTCTGGACTGAATAGAATAAAAGAACAACAGAGTCTAGGGTGATTTGATATTCTAGTGGGACCTACAGGTTTAGTAGTGCTATGATCAGTCTCCAAGTGGGAGGTTATTGTTGTGGAGTCTGATCAATCTCCAAGTGGGAGATTGTTGTGATCTGAAATCCAATTAGATTCAGAGGTTTCTTCAACATGATTTCCCTCCAAATTATTTCTACAGGGGTGTGGGGGTAGCGGCCTCAAGACAGGATCAAGGGGCAATGCCCCAGGTGTGCTCAGGTCGAGGGGCAATGCCCTTGCAGGGGTTTTGGTAGGCAACGCCCCTAAAGAAAAAAATGCCCTTATATTGTAAAAGGCAATGGCTGTTATTTTTCTATTATTCTAGCCCTTATTTTGTAGGAAGCAAAAAATTGTATAAAAATGCTTAGGGTTAGGGATTTCATTATGATAATGATGATATTGTAGCTTCTTGTGGTGGTATCAAGTTGTAATAGATTACGGATTGTAATCAAGTTATAATCTCTAGATCATAATAATATTAGACTTTTTGTTGGTGGATGTAGCCCAGGGACTATGTGAACCACATTAGATCTTGGTGTCTTGTGTTCTCTTATATGTGATCTAATATTCTTTGGAATTGGTTATATTTACATATAACTATTATTTCTCTCTGAGGTTAATCTTAACACTTTTCATCAAGATCCTCCATGGCCACTTTCTCCACCTCCACCTTGAAGGGATTCTCTAGCAGAGTCTTGAGCCACTCATCCACCAAGAACTTGTAGAGGGAGTGGATGGTCTCGCTCTCTTTTCTTGCGTCCTTCTCATTCTTGTTTACCTACAAAAAATAAAGTGTGGTGGTCATTGAATGCATGACTTTCATAGAGAAATCCACAAGGGGTTCAACCTTCTAACATGAGGTTTCCTGATTTTAGGTTAGGTCATGCATCAACTTATCTAGCCTATCTAGCTGGGTTTTACTTTGATCCTGCCCATAGCTATGATATCTCTTCTTCCCCCTACCCTTGGCAGCATCCTTCATTGATGATTTGATATCTCCCCACAAGCTTTTATCTGAGGACAGGTTGGCTTCCAAGATGTCCATATGTGGGAAGGGCTTCGAATATTTTTATCGCCAGAGCCAGGGTGAATAACCTTCCTCTTCCTTCTAGTGGATCTCCTTTCACTCTCTATGGACTCAAAACTCACCTTTTTTTTGAGGGATGTCTTAAATATTTCCATTTTAAGCCTTTTGATGGAACTCCTAGCAGCTTTATTACTCCACCCAGTATCAGTATCAGAGTCAATAACATTGATGTCTTTCCTATTACTTAGGACCATTTTGTTCACCTTATTTGAGGTAGAACAAGGGCTCGGGTTCATGGAGACTTGGGGAGTAACTATGGCAAGGGGATTAATAAGAAGGGGGTCAGTTGAGGGCTAGTTGGAACTTGTAAAGTTTAAACATGAAGGGCTAGTGCAAGATATAAAAGGTTCTTCCTTCCTACCTCTCTTTCCTAACATTAAATACAATATTCTCCATCAAATGCAAAATAAGGTGCAGGAAGGAAATCAGGTCATGGTTCCTGAAATGGTTTAAAGTAGGAAAGAGGTAATAATACAACACCTAAAACTAATCTTTGAGAGTTATTCAAAGCATAATGGCATAACATACAATGTCCCAAGGTTTGGGTAGGTCCTCCCTCAAAAAACCACACTGCATTGCAAATAGGATCTTCCTTAGGGCGGAAGGATTTTCTCAAAGATTATTTCATCAGAAACCTTGGCCTTGAGAGACAACCCACCAACTATCATGATGAACCCCTCCATAATTTAAAAAACCACCCCATGAATGTTCACCTTCCTATTATTCCAAGTGTGCCAAATCCTACTCTTGAGAGACAACCCACCAACTATCATGATGAGCTCCTCCATCATTTCAAAAACCACCCCATGAATGTTCACCTTCCTATTATTCCAAGTGTTGAAAAATTGCAAGGGCACATGTGCTCATTATACCCTTCAATTCCTTCCATGAATGGAAACAAACCACCTTCCCATAGATAAACCCATACTACCTCTCTATCCCTAATATAGTCCTAAATATTATTTAGTTTAATGTGGTTGTGGGCACCCATGTCTTCACTAAGTTCAATCACCAAATCCTTAGTTTGCATCAACATGCCCTTGTTGCAGAATATAACTCAAAAGTTGGAGTAGTTTAAAGATATAATGCTAGCAATGAGCTTAAGAAAGAAATCGATTCTCATCATACAATCACAAGGCTTCACATTTTCCAATCCCCCTCTAGCTTGAGTATGTGTGAATAGTACCTTTCCTATCAAAGTTAACCATTGCCACCTATGCATTGAGTGTGGCAGAAGGAAATTGTCATTATCATTATTCACAACTCTTGTCCTTGGCAGTTTTATCTTTATGACTAAATCCATGCAGATCATCCTCTCACCATAGTAAATAATGCTCATGGTGAGGGAACCCCAAATGTAAATAAACACAAATCCTTTTGAAATATTTCCATGGACTTTAAGGTTTTTAATTCTTGGATTCTTCTGCCCACCTGGATCCACACCAATATGCCACTTATTATACTTCATTAAATAGCACCACAAAGAGCATGTTCACTTTTCACCATCATTTGTGTGGATGATGGGGTTTAGCTGAAGTTATCCTATTTCTTTATTCCTTCCACGTTATGACCAACTTTGGCTAGGTCATCTGCAACTCGGTTGCCTTCCCTATAGATGTGGTTCATGTGGACTTCATGAAGTGCATTCAATAGTATGTGGATTTCCTCTATTGCCTCTTTTATATTCTAACTACCCCTACCTTCACCCTTCACAATATTGATAATTAACATTAAATCTCCCACATAGAGAAAATCTCCCTCCAAACCTCCATACAAAAGGGACAATGTATGAGAAGGTGTTGAATGAATTCTGCTACATTGTAACATAAAATATAGGAGTTAGCCAGATGGAATCCTCTCCTTTGCATATTAGCAATGGTGAGGATTGCCCCGTGTAGAATTGTCCACCAAAATTATTTTATCCTTGGCAGGATCCAAGGGTGCCAAACATTTTTCAATTCTCCCAGGGCTTCACCTCCCTCAAGACAAAAACTATAAGTAGATTTCACTGTGAACTTCTAAGAGGTCATAAGTTTCCATATCAAAGAATCATCCAATGGGATTTACGGGATATGAAAATTCTAAAACATCTCTTGAAGCTTCATACGTAGCCTCATTCAAGGATTTTCCTTATTGTAAAGTCTTTTCCAGTTTATATCAAGGGTAATGTAGTTACAAACTAGGGTACAATATTACATGGTACATGAATCTCTTAGAGGTTAGAACTTGGTGTACACAAGGGGGCCATCTTGGAGATAATGATCTTCCTAGAAGTCAATATTGTTCCCA
This sequence comes from Cupressus sempervirens, assembly GCA_028749045.1. Classification (NCBI taxonomy): domain Eukaryota; kingdom Viridiplantae; phylum Streptophyta; class Pinopsida; order Cupressales; family Cupressaceae; genus Cupressus; species Cupressus sempervirens. The sequence goes on from CM053786.1 coordinate 8,225,934, forward strand.
TTCCCCAACACCTAGTGAGTACCCTTCTTTAGAATTCTACGGGTTTGCAGAACATTGTTCCAAATTTTGATCCTGGGCAGGCCATCATTGTCCAAAGATGTTGATGCAACAAGTCACCACTCACATACTTAGCCATGAAAATACCACACCAACTACTCAAGGATCTCATTAGTCTCCATCCAACCCTAGTCAAGAGGGCCTTATTTAAATTCCCAATTCTTCTAATATTTAGCCACCTATAGGACTTACATTTACAGATTTTATACTAGCTTACTAAACTTATTCTAGTCTTATCCTCTGTTCCAAACTAAAAAAAATTATTTGAATTTTTTCAATAATCTCTTTATATCTATGTAGGAGTATAAAAATAGAAATGAAGTACATAGGGATGCCCTATAAGGAGGCCAAGGGAAGCTAAAGTTTCCCTACACAGCTTAGTATTTTTCCTTTCTAGCCCTTAAGCTTCCTATGTACACATTTTGCCAACTCATTCTAGTACTATGAGGAGACTTCTATTATTGTGAGAGGGAGACCAAGATATGAATCTGGTAAGTTCACCTCCTAGCATTACCAAAATTTTGGTAACTTTCCTCCTTACATCATTATCTATATTAACAAAATACACTTTTCTTTTTTGATAATTTATACACTATCCCAAAACCATGTCATTCTAGTTAAGAAGCATCTTCAAAGCTCTAGCTTCATGAATATAAGATAGGCCAAATAGGAAGGTGTCATTGACAAATTGTTAGTACACTTGTAGGAAGTTTGAGGATGCAAGCTGATGTAGGGGCATCTAAGGTTCCTAAAGGTTTAAGCATTTTATAGGAGGAGTGGTGTTTGATCATTATTGATTGTGTTGTGGCTGAGGTATGTGGTTGTTATTGGTTTCTCGACACCTATTATGCTCGAAAGGTTTTGGTTGCTCGACTTGTATAGGTTGTTCGACATGCACTGGGTGCTCAACATGCATTGGGAGCTTGGCATGCACTAGGAGCTTGGAATGTACTTGGAGCTCCGTAGTGTTTTGGGAGTTTGTTAATTCTTAGCTTGATCTTTCTTATGCTCATCTTGGTTTTGGTTCCTGTTGGTGCCGAGTTGTCTATGAGCCAACTTTGGGTATTTAATTTGTGTTGTAGCTGACTTGTGGCTCAACATATATTTAATGTAAGGGATTTAATTTAATTTTTTTTGAACTAGGACAACTTGTAGCTTAGTCTGGTATAAGTAGGGGGGTTTTGTGGAGTCTTTAGTGAGGATGATCCATCACGAAGACTTTAGAAGATGCAAACTCAAAAATAAGGAGATTTCTTGGTGGGCTTGCGAGCACAACTTAAAATTTCCTTGGTGGTTTTCTTCTAGAGTGCAGATCTAGACTAGTTGGGAGTAGTGTTTGTGTTGGGTCTTCTAGGATCTTGTAGAACTATTTTGCAATTGTTTTTGTATTTGGCCCTGACCTAGAAGGCCATACAATTGAGCATATTGCATGTAAACATTTGTTTTATGAATAAAGTCTTATGATTTGGCATTAGATCTTGCATTTTTTTTGCATTGTTGTAGTGATTTTTTAGGGGCTTCGACATCTCCTTTGGGGATTCTCCTGCCTTGCACTATGTTAGGTGGTATTAGAGAGAGGGTTTTCCTAAGTGTGTAGATAGATTATCAAAGCTGAGGCAATTTGCACCAGGACTAGGGTTGAGAGAAGTTGATCTAAGAAGATCTTGATCTGGTGGTGGATTGTTCTTTCTACTATCCTAGATCTCTTGGTTCTAAGGTAGAAGATCATGGTTCTCAGTTGCAATTACAGAGGACTTGCAGATGGATCAATGGATGTGAAGATGGAATGCTGATATTGTTGAGGCATGATTGCAAAGAGTTTATGGATTGTAGATTCATGTTCATGGACTTGTGATGTGGTTCTCAATTGTTCATATGATGTGGTAGGTTGTGATCTGACTTGCAAATAATTCATGTTTATCATAAGGAGTGTGGGAAGGATTTTTTGTAGAGGTTTTGTGAAGATCAAGTGAGAGATGGCTCTAAGAGGATTGGACCTTGGGATGATTGTGAATCTTTGTGATGTGGTGGAAGGGAGGTTTTCTGAGATGTCTGCTCAGTTTGAAGCTAGCTCAGATGCTTGAGTTAAGCATGGGATGAGGAAGGAATTCCATAGATGTTTGTTGAGTTGGAGTCTACCAATCTAGAAGAGAGTTGTCTAGCTGGTTAGAAGATTTGTTCAAGAGAAAAGAGGGCATGGCAAGGTTGAGGTAGAAGTTAGTTTTGTTGATCAATTTGTGGAGTCTAATATAGAACCTATAGAGAAACTTGACATTGTTGCTAAGGATATTCCTAACCTTGTTGATGTTGGGATGGATATTGGTTTTCATGATCAGTTGGTTGGGTCTAACTTGGAGATTATAGAGCATCTTATTTTGAGAAACGAGATTGCTGGTGTTGAGAGTTTGGCATATGTTGTTGAGGGGTTAAACATATTACTATTGATATAGAGTTTTTTGTTGCCAGTGTGGATTCACTAGTTATTGTTGTAGATGTGAATTTGTTAGTGAAGCATTATGTTCAGCTTGTTGCTAGGAGTGAGCATGTTGAATGGATAATTGAGATTCTATTGTTTGACAGATGGATGCAGTTGTGGATGATTTGCATGTTGATTTTCTTATCCCTATTGGAGTGGAAGCCTTTGGTGAAGATGAAGATAGTTGTGGATTTTTCATTGAGCATAACAGTATGTGATACACTTTTCTTTGTACCCTAGGAGTCTGATGCAGGGGCATCTAAGGTTCTTGAAGTTTGAAGCATTTTTATAGGAGTGGTGCTCGGTCACTACTGGTTGTGTTGTGGCTGAGGTGCTCAATTGTCATTAGTTTCTCAACACCTATTATTCTCAGTAGGTGTTCATTTCTTGGCTTGTATGGTTTTCTTGGCATGCACAGGGTGCTCGACATGCACTGGTAGCTTGACATGCATTGGGAGCTCGACAATGCTTGGGAGTTTGTTGATGCTTGGCTTGGTCTTTCTAATGATCGGCTAGGTCTTGGTTCCTGTTGCTCTTGAGTTGTCTATGAGTCAACTTTGGGTATTTAATTTATCTTTGAGCCAACTTTGGGTATTTAATTTGTGTTGTAGCCAAGTTGTGGCTCAACATGTATTTAATGTAAGGAATTTGACTTAATTTGTTATGAAATGGGCTAACTTGTGGCTTAGTTTAGTATACGTAGGGGTGTTTTATAGAGTCTTTAGTGAGGATGATCCATCTTGGAGAAGAGGATGTGAATATTGAAGAGGTAGTAGCTGTAGCTTGAAAACTAGGAGATTGCTTGGTGGGCTTGCGAGCAGAAGTTAAGATTTCCTTGGTGGTTTTCTTCCAAAGTGTAGATCTAGACTAGTTGGGATTGGTGTTTGAGTTGGATCTTATGGGATCTTGTAGAATTGTTTTGTAATTGTTGTTGTATTTGTCCCTAACCCAGAAGGCCTTATAGTCAGGCAGATTGCATGTAAATAGTTGTAATGCACTTAGTAACTACTACCCTCATGGGTGGTAATGACCACGTCTAGAATGTATCTACTAGTGACAAAACCATTATGGTATGGACCTACATATAAACTTATCAAGCATGGGCTTAATGCAATTTACCACGATCTTAGAGAGGATCTTATAAATTGTGTTGCAAAGGATTATGGGTCTAAATTCATTGAGATGTCATGGTCTCTCCATCTTTGGTATAACATTATGAAAGTTTGGTTAAGTTCCTTTACCAGCATGCCTATTCTCACAAAGTCAACAATAGCATGAGAAATATCATACTTGACAATATCCCAAAACTCCTAAAAAATGTAGGGGGAAACCTCTCTAGCCCTGGGCCTTGAACTAGTTCATCCTAAACATAGCTTTTCACACTTCCTCCTCCATAACCTTGTCAATCAAGGCATTGTAAATAAATGTATTGAATTAAAAAATAATTAAAATTTGATATTTTAACTATAAAAGATATATGATACCCACCATAAAATCATGATTTTTTAATACATGTTATTAATCTCTTTATTTTTTCATATGTTTTCTTATTAGAATATTCACTTTTAATATTATTATAAATACCTACTACATATAACAAAAATAATTCGGGATAGTTCCCTTCCTTAGAAAATGTTTGATGGTTATCCTCTTAAGAAAGATGCTTTATCTAGGATTGAGGAAACCACCACTGCCTTAGTAAAGAAGAACAAGGATTTGAAGGAAAAGTTTAATAGGTTGTCAAATTTCTTTATTTTTGTCATGCACTTAGTAACTGCTACCCTATATCTTCTTCAGAATGGAAAGGAGGAGAGCAATGATGCTAAAGATAGGGAGACTACTTGTTCTCTCTATAGCTTGTTGGTAGATAATTTCCTATAGATATTGAACCCTATATAAAGATAAGTAGAGTTAGCTACTAGTTCCTTTCTTTTTATATTTTATATTTTTATGCTTTTTAAAAAAAAATGTTTTTATGCTTATGATTTATGCTACGCCCTTAATATTGGTGTATATAGGGTTAAGAATAGTAAACTTGTGGCTATCTTAATCCTTAACTCAGCCATGTTATCATTATTATATATTATTATTTAGGTAGGTTAGCCTAGGTGTTATGTTGGGTTGTGTCTATTCAACCTAAGCATAATTAGGTATATATAGGAGGTTGTGAATTTTTTTTCAAGATCATATTGTGAAGTGTGTTCTCATTGGAGATGTTTGGATGTTGCCCCCTCGAAGTGGCATATTACTCTCAGTTATTATCAAGTATATATAATATTTCATATTATTTCTTCTATTTTCTTAGTTATTTCATTACAAGTGGTACCAGAGCATGATCTTGGCACCATAGAGGTAAGATTTTTTCTCCACATTGGGGTGATTTTGGAAAGAGCATAACTTTAAGATTTTACTGAATTTTTGAAAGATTTTTAAAGGGTTTTTGAAGACTATATAAAAGAAGCTATAGTCCAAAATTTAAAGAAATTGAAGCAAATTATTTCCAAATTACTATTTCTACCAAATTTATTGAGATCTACATATCTCTCACATCCTTCTAAATTGGAGTATAACTTGTATTGGGTTTTTAAATAGATAGTAGAGGAGCTTACATTTTAAAGCTTGGAGAAATTGAAGCAAAAATAAGCAAGTTATTACAAAATTAGGTAAATTTTCTTTCAAGGCAGCAAATTTACCAATTTTTTAAAAAAAATTCTAAGCGTATCTTGGCCCTAGTAAGTTACAGTAAATTTTTTTAAAAAAAATAGACAATTTATATTTCATTTATCAGATTTATTTCAAAAATATTGGTTTCCATCATGCTAGGGCCTCCAACAAGGGGCAAAAAGAATTCTACCACACCAAGAAAATCTTCTAATCAAGAATGGGAAACGACAGAGGATAGTAATCCCAATGAGGAAATAAGTAAGTTCGAGGAAGAGGTTGAGAGGGATATGTGTGACCTACGAGGAGATATATCAAATATAAGAAGAATGTTAAGTACCTATATGAATGAAACAAGGAAGGAGTTGTTAAGAAATCAAGGTGAAACCTTCAAGTAAACTAATAGTGACACAAATTTTTATACTCCTATGGGATCTAGGAATTTTTTTCCAAAGGTGGATATGTACAAATTCGATGGCAAGGATCCTCTAACATGGATAAATCAAATGAATAATTTTTTTGAGGTACACCAAACCCCATATGGACAAGACGTCACAATGGTTACCTTATATCTAGAACTAGATCAATTTATTTGGTATCACTGGCTTTGTACTCATAGGAGGAAAAAGGGTCTCATTGTATCATGGTCAATTTTTATAGAAGAACTCCAAGCATAATATAACAATAATGTGACAAAAAACTTCTTTAGCCAACTTGCTAAGCTTCAATAAACAGGGTCAGTTATGGATTATATTCTAAAATTCTAAAATCTATCCTTAAGAGTGGATACAATTACAAAGGAGAACTTGAATGATTTATTCTTGGGTGGTCTCAAGGATCACATTCAACATGAGGTATGCATGTTTAGTCCTAGGTCAATAAATGAGTCTTTTATATTGGCATGTAGGGTAGAGTAGAAGTTCTTGATTCCTAGAAAGAAAGGGGCTAATTTGACAAGAGAAAAAGGTTATTCAACACCTTATCTTCCTTAACCTATTGGGTTGACTCTAGAACAAATTGACCTGAGAAAAGAGGAGAAATATTTTGTTTGAATTGTAATAGAAAATATAGTTGAGGACATAAATGTAGTGAAAAAAAATTATTCTATATTGAAGGTCCAAGTGAGGAAGAAGAGGATGATCCCATATCTGAGGAGGATAGGGAGTCAGGTGAGGAATCACATGATTTTCAACCAATCATTTCTTTTCATACACTTTCAGGTTTCAGTATACCACAAGCTCTCAAGGTAGTGGGTTTCTTAAAGAAGAAGAAAGTAATAGTGTTGATTAACTAAAGTACTACTCATAATTTCATCAACAAAAAGTTGGAAACTGTTCTAAATTGTTTTATATATCCAACCCTAGAGTTTCAGGTTTTGATTGTAGATGGGGGCATAGTTAGTTGTTCAGGGAAGTCTCACAACATCAAATTATCCATGGGATATTATCAACTTGATACCCCAATGTATGCAATATCAATGGGTGTGGCATATATAATTTTGGGAGTACAATAGCTTACTACATTGTGAACAATTGAGATGAACTTACAAGAACTATTCGTGTGATTTCAATTGAAAGGAAAGGTAGTGGAGCGAAGGGGATTGAAAGAAAAATCCCCACAGATTGTAAGCTCTCATCAAATGCAAAGTTTCTTAAGAAAGGAGCAAATAGACTTGTGGCCCAGCTATGCTCATTAGAAGTCTCTCAATCTAATTCTCTTGTCCAGATTTACAAGCAATAATTGATCATCACTTAGTGATTCTTGGAGATATGCCTAAAGGAATTCCTCCTAAGAGGGATCATGATCATGCCATACAACTAGTTCCAAGGAGCCAGCCACCAAACATTAGGCCTTATAGGTACTCACACATAAAAAAAAGTGAGATACAAAAAATTGTTGAGGAAATGCTAGAGGTATGAATTATCAGGCATAGCCAAAGTGCTCACTCCTCAGCTCTTGTGATGGTGCATAAGAAGGATGAAACTTGGTGCATGTGTCCAAATTATAGAGTGCTCAACAAGTACACCATTAAAGATAAGTTTCCTAATCTAGTCATTAATGATATTCTAAATGAATTAAATGGAGCTATGTATTTTACCAAGTTAGATCTTAGATCGGGTTATCACCAAATTAGATTAAGGAGGAAGATATTTGAAGGACAACATTTCAAACTCATGAGGGTCATTATGAATTTGTAGCTATGTCTTTCAGTCTTACTAGTGCACCATCTACATTCCAAAGTTTCATGAATTCCATTTTTAAGAAGTTCTTGAGAAAGTTTGTGTTAGTGTTTTTTGATGATATATTAATTTATAGCAAGACTTGGGAAGAAAATTTTTAGCATGTAGATCAAGCATTGCAATTACTTGAAGATCATCAATGCTATGCTAAGCCATCCACGTGTGATTTTGGTCTTAAGGAGGTAGAGTATTTGGGACGCATAGTTTCACATAAAGGAGTAAAGGAGGACCCTAACAAAATTAAGGCTATCATGGAATGACCTATTCCAAAAACCATTAAGAAGCTAAGGGGTTTCTTGGTATTGACAGGGTACTATAGAAGATTTATGAAAAATTATGGTTGTATAGATGTACCCCTTACCACTGTATTGAAGAAGGATTGTTTTCGTTGGAATGAATCTAGTAATGTAACATTTGAGTAGTTGGAGAAGGCTATGTGTACAACTCCAGTGTCAACCACTCTAGACTTCACCAAGGAATTCATTGTGGAATGTGATTCTTCTAAAAATGGGATAGGAGTAGTTATTATGCAAAGAGGTCAACCAATTGCTTTTGAGAGTCGTAAATTAAAAGGTAAAAATCAACTCAAACCTATTTATGAGAAGAAAATGCTAGAAATCCTTGATGTAGTTAAAAAATGGAGGTTTATTTAATGGGTTGACACTTCAAGGTTAAGACAAATCATGATAGCCTAAAATATTTTTTGGAACAAAGACTATCTTCAGAAGAGCAACATAAATGGGTCACTAAGATGTTGGTATATGACTTTGAAATTGTATACAAGAAAGGGAAGGAAAATATTGTGGCTGATTCACTTTCCAAGAAGGATAAAAAAAATGGACCCTTATTCTGTGCCCTTTCGATATTACAAGAAAATTGGGTGGTAGAAGCCAAAGAAGAGTGGAAAAATGATGTTGCAACAAGTAATCTCATCCAACAAATAAAAAATGACCCTAGTAGTTCATATAAGTTTTGTTTAAAGGGGCATATTCTTTGGTAAAAAGAGCATTTGTATCTCTAGAAGAATTCCACTCTTAAACACAAGATTCTCAAAGAACTACATGAGTCTCCAATTAGTGGTCATTTAGGATTTTTGAAGACATATCATCGGGTCAAGCAAGATTTTTTTTGCGAAGGGCTAAAAGGTGATGTTCAAAAATTTGTGGTTGAATGTTTTGTTTGTTAAAGAAATAAGGGGGAAACAATTAAGACATTGGATCTCTTGTAGCCTTTATCTATTCCTAGCCAACATTGGGAAGAGGTATCCATGGACTTCATTACAGGGCTTCCCAAATCCAAAGGTCATAATGTCATCACGGTAGTAGTTGATCACCTCACTAAATATGCACATTTAATTGCATTATCATATCCTTTTATAGAAAGTATAGTAGAAAAGGTTTTCTTGGAGAATATCCAAAAGGTACATGGTACACCTAAAGTTATTTTCAGTGGTCATGATCCTACCTTTACTAGTCACTTTTAGAAAGATTTATTCTCATGTTTGGGTACTCAGTTGGCTCATAATTCTTCATATCATCCTCAATTAGATGGGCAAATTGAGGGCGTTAATAAATGTTTGGAAGGATATCTACATTGTTTCACTTTAGAAAAACAATCTCAATGGGTAGATTGGCTAGCTCGTGTAGAATGGTGGTACAATATTTATGTTAATAGCTCATCAAAAATGTCTCCATTTTGGCACTTTATGGATATCATTCTCCTTCCATCACATTACCATTAAAGGTGTCACCAATATTCCAGGTAGTAGAGGACAACTTACTTCATCAATAATAGGTGCTTTTAGGACATAAGGAGAATTTAGCTATGACACAGAATCAAATGAAACAATAAGGGAACCAACATTGTAGTGAAAGAAATTTTGAAGTTGGGGACTAGGTCTTCTTGAGATTGCAACCTTATAAAAAAATCTCAATGAAGCAACAAAAAAAGAATAATAATTTGTTTGCAAGATATTATGGACCATACCAAATCATGCAAAAGATTGATAGTATTGCCTACAATCTCAAGTTGCCATCAGCAACAAAGATACTTCTAGTTTTTCATGTTTCTTGTTTGAAGAAGGTAATTTGGTAGAATATTCCTACTCAAACAATACTACCAGAGCTTGATGAAGAAGGAAGAATAATTTTGGAACCAGAGTGCATTCTTCAAACATGCACGAAGAAGCTAAGGAATAGAACCATCACTCAGTATTTCATTCAATGGAAGAACTTACTAGTTGAAGAGGCCACATGAGAGGATGAGGAGTTCATTCAAAAGAATCCACACTTGGCTAGAATTAAGGACAATGCTTCTTTCAAGAGAGGGCGCATGCTATGGCCTTAATATTGGTGCATATGGGGTTGTGAATAGTCAACTTGTGGCTATCTTAATCCTTAATTAAGTCACATGCTATCATTATTATATTATTATTTAGTTAGGTAGGTCAACCTAGGTGTTATGTAGGGTTGTGTTTATTCAACCTAAGCATAATTAGGTATATATAGGAGGTTTTGAGTCTTATTTCAAGATCATATTGTGAAATGTGTCCTCATTGGAGATATTCAGAGGTTGGTCGCTCAAAGTGGCATAGTACTCTCAGTTATTATCAAGTATATATAATATTTCATATTATTTTTTCTATTGTGCAAGTTATATCATTACAACTTATTGTATAGCCCATAGGACACTTTTTGCTAGACATGGTTTATTGCAGGATGGATTAAATGGGCTAGGTTTATTTTATTTTTTATTTTTTTATGCTTAGGTTTTTGTATTTTAATGCTTATGGTTTACTATATGGTCCATGGGGCTCTTTCTGGTAGACATGGTTTATGTCTAGATGGATTAACTGGGCTAGGTTTATTGGTATTCATGGTATTTTGATAACTATAAACTAAAGTAGCTTTATTTATAGAAATACTTTAATTTGGGGGCTTTTGATAATAAGGAAGTGCGTAGGTTAATCTAATGGAAATAACTTATTGATGATGTTTAGCTAAGATTTTTGTTGTCTTTGGATGAGGCCCCACTTTGACTATTTTTAATATAAAAAATAATTGTGATATAATACAAAAAGGAACTTAATATATTTTAATTATTTAATTGTAAAAAATGAAATCCTAAATTTTCAGTTCAATAAATTAAAAATAATTTTCTTTCTTACCTAAAATTAAATATAATTTTATAATAGAAAATAATACACTTTAAAAAAAAAAATTTACAATTATACTCAAATATTAAAAAGATCAAATTATAGGAGCAAACTAAGGTGCAATGAAAAAAAAAGATTTTGAACATCTTTAAAAAAATCAAAAGATTTATCAAAATATTTATTAATAAATTATTTACTTATAAAATGCTAATCTAGTATAAGTTTCTTTGGCTCTCTTTTAAAATCATATATAGCTTATTTATAGCTTTTACTTGCAATCTGACAACCCCCATCTTTTTCAGTTTTAAAGATGATATTGTCTTATAGTATAATTTGAATTTGAAAAAAAGAAAGAAAAAGATAACCGATTTTTTTTAAAAATAAAGATAGATAGCTTATAATTTAAACCTATTGCCTTCATAATCTATATCTCATGTGAATTGGTGAAGTTACCCACTAGATCTAGTTATAACTAATGTAATGGTAAACAATTTAAGATTTAGATATTAAGAACAACAAGCCAAATTTTAGCATTCTATTGATTAAAATTTTATCAATTATTAAAAAGTAATCATACAAAAATTAAGACATTGCAAAGTGTTGATTTATAAAATATACACTTCAAATGTAATATTAAATTTTAAATTAATTTATCCTTTTAATATATCTTTGTGAATAATAAGAACCCTCATCTTTTCCACCAGATAATATTTTTGTACAATAAAATTTGGGAAAAAATAAATCAAGACAGATCTGTATTACTAGAGCATTTTTCACAATTTATTTATTTTACATAGAATAGCCTATGATTTACTCCAAGACTAAAATTTTAAGAACAAGACAAGTTTAAACATTTGAACTGCCACAGCCACGATCGCTTGCACAGAGTCTCAGCACAGATTGAAACAATATGATTCTCAAACATGGGAACCTTTTTTCATTGAAGAAATTACAATGGGCCACATTTGCAAATGCATGGCCTAGTAGATTTCTCCACCATTACAAGAACATAAACATCCCCTTATTATTATGCAATACCATATAAGCTTAAATACATAGCACCCAGTGCACATTCAGGGACATCTGAACATAGCATACATATATAAAACATAAAAGGAAGCTACTGCTGGTTTTTCCCTTCTATAATATATAAAACATAAATACCTTCTACAGGCCTTCCTTCTTCTGTCCGGGAAGCTTTTCCTTTATCTTGTCAACCATACCAACCTTCTCTTGTTTCTCACAATGCATATCTTGGCCTTGGCCTTGCCCTTCTTTCTTCTGTCCAGGAATCTTCTCCTTTATCTTGTCCATGAAACCTCCTTCCTTTTGCTGCTGCTGCTGCTGACCCATCTTTTCCTCTTTGTTCTTCCCAAAAAGGCCACGTTCCTGCTGCTCTGGTGCATTTGAGTCCGCCATTACTATAAACTTCACAAATGCAAGAATAAGAAGTGAAGTGAAGCTCACAAGTGAGAGTGTTTGATCGAAATGGTTATGACGGAGCCGACTATTTATAGGGTTTCAGCAGAATGGGTGCGCTGTTTCACGCTGCCAGGTAACACGTTGTCGGTGGTATAAATATCTTATATCACGTATTGGGATAAACATCTAGATAAGCTCAAGAGGATGGCTTTTATGTTCACGGGGCTCCATGTAGTGAGTGCAATTTTATATCTACGTAGTTTATTGGATGGCAAAATTTGACGACTTTGAGGTGAATAACCCATTTACGTGTTCATTTATCGTGGGCAACGCATAGAGACAAGCACCTTGTCTTTATCGTCCACTGTACTGTACACTGCCTTCCTTCCAAGAACTATCTTGGAAAGGATGATTCTGCTAGATGTAATTGGATAATCGGAGATTAATTTTGATAAATAAATGATAATACTAATAAAAAAGAAAAATATTTGATTTTAATGATAACAATAGTGATTTGATATTGGAATCAGATTGAGAGCTTGTTTGAGATTGTAATCTTCTTTATAGTAGTTTTAAATTTTGTATTATATCTGTTTTGTCAAATATGTTAGTAAGTTCCCTCCTTGTCTATGGAGACTCATTGTATAGTGACATGTTATTCTTTTTTGCTACCTCTTGGTAGCCTATTCTTTGTAAACATTAGTGTTTTGTTCAATGCAAAAAAAATAATGTCAAAGTTAATGGATTTGGATTAATAAATAATTATAAAGTTATTGTCTGTATTTGAAATTCATCTTATTCATTTTATATTTAATTTAATTTAAGTTAATTTTTTCTAGATAATCTTAATGTACTCTAATTGATTATGAAGTTTAAGTATAACAAAAATTAGAGCCAACCTAGAAGGGCTTTCACTATTTTACAAGGAGACATGTTCTCATAAATCAACACAAAGAAATGCATGCAAAAGTTTGAAGATAATTTCTATGCTTTCACTATTTCACAAGGAGACATGTTCTCATAAGTCAACACCAAGAAATGCATGCAAAAGTTTGAAGATAATAAGAGTGGGTCAATAGATAATGTATGTGAATCCCTTACCATTTTTGGGTATAATAAATTCATGTATATAAGTATTAGTTCATCTTTTGATGGTCTAGGATGTGACAAGATTTATAAAATTATAAATTTAAAATTAATGATAATTAATCCCTTGAGATATAAGAATATAAATTATAAAATTTAATACAATTAAATCTAGGAACTAAGAACTAACATGAGTATAGATTGCAGAAATTGTATATCCTTATTCAAGCATATATCTCATCAATTTGTGTTTAAATATGTTTCCCTTGTATTTACCAAACTCAAAATTCAAAATTTTCAATCAAAATGTAGAACATCTAAATTCAAGCTTTAAATTGGTGAGAGGTTTATCTAATTTTCAGTCTCATGATTCCAAATGCTCCAGCTCATCACAAGTTCCACAATTCACTTCAAATTTTCCAAATCAGAATTATCATTCAAAAGTTATGCGCACTCTCTCTCCCCAAACCTATGCATTCTGGTTAACAACCTTAATTTTTAAAGTTAGGAAGTTAGAGTTGGGTTGTGTGGTACAGTGGAATCAAAGACGAGGTGTCTAATGAAAGCCAATGGTTGGCAATCCTATACAGTGAAGTGGTTTAATGATATCAGAGACCAAGAATAATCCATTGAATGATACCGTGCCTTTAATGAGCGCACTTTCCATCTCAGAACCGAATTGAGAGTCATGGTTAGGCTAAGCTCTATGAAATAAATTTTAATCTTAGTAATCTTGTGAATTGTAATCTTAGTAAATTTTATTAATTAAAATAGACTATTCATCAAAAAAAAAAAAAAAAGAAAAGAGTTTTGAAAAGTCATAGGGAGATACATGGGCATCGAGTATGGCTTCTGCTTGATTGGGAGAATGAAAGAAAAACACGTGATACAACAAGATGACAACAGTGAACACATTCAGAGGTAAAATCTACAGCATGAAAAAGGTTTTCATATGTTTGACACAATGCTTT